>CM051693.1:17742136-17937136 GCA_028022725.1 Lycodopsis pacificus
AATGCACACGTTGTTTTTGTTGTATTACTGTATCCACACTACAAATAGAAAGGTGTGCAATGATTCGTAAGGATTCTTAAAAGCCTTGCATGTCATTTATCATACATTTCTGTCACTGGATCTTCAAATATCTACAAAACTGTTCATATCACAGCAGCTGATTGATTATTAGACTCTCTGCTTCGCTGGGAATAGAAGTAAAATATGTAGCATTAAGAATCTTCGTTGGGATACGTTAACAGACTGTGAGGAATGTTTAACTGTGGCGGAGATGATTGAAGCTTAAACTGTGCTTGCATAATTCCACGAGTAGACTGTGAGTGCAGCACTTATTCTGAAGTGTATAAATAACAAGAATTGATAGTAAAAGAGCGATCAGTGTGTTATTATAAAAACATATCTGCTGTTCTCTGAGGAGATCTTAGCGCTGGGTCTTTGATAAGATCTCTGATGAGTAGGTCATTAAAGATCCGTGATCGTGCCACACTTAGACGATATGAACATGTCATTCCAGTTGTCTCAGTGTGTCAGATCATAATGTAGATTGCGTGACTTCCCTGAAATGACCCTCTGATATCAGAGATATGGAGCCTCCAGAGAGCACTTTAATAAATGAGCACCATGGCTGACGAGACATATTGATATTAAACTGTTGGGATAACTGCACACTGTCCATGTATGTTTCTGTTTCATCACAGTTTCAGCAAAGTTGCTTGATCACAAAAAGATAATAAATATCCATGAAACTCCATGTCTGTGTGATGATTTTTGTACATGAGCACAAACTGGTATTTGATCCTAAGGCAAGCGCTCACATGCCAGAAGGGTTCACAGCAAGGGTTCTGAGAATATGATGACCCAGGAAAACATATACTGAAACAACAGAGCAGTGAATAGAGCCGGACAGGCTGACAGGCTGACAGGCAGTTAGTCTGAAGCACACGCAGACATCAGAAGCTCAGTCTGACTGTCAGTCTTTGGTAATCACAGCGCCACACCGTCCCTCGTTTTATGATGTTTTGTTTTTCTTGTTTTAAAGTCAAACTGTCAGTTTGCTGAAACAAGACGAGGCAGTGGCCACTGTCTCACAAATACATTCTAACGTCAATGTATAGCTTGTGTTTAGTAAAGAAGAGGAATGGACTCAATTAATGTTCAATATGAGTTCATGAGTTGTTGAATTGAGATATTGCAGGTGAAAGGCTCAGATGTCTGAATGATGGCCTCTGTGTGATATGCAGTGTAGTGGTCTCCTCCTGCAGGTCAGAGCTGGATCATATTGTTATATTGTTGCATATTGTTATATTTCCTCATTGCTGACGGAAACAGTGTCTCAGAAAATGGAAAGATGTGACTGAAGAGCTGTCTCTCAAAGACGCCCACATTCAGCTTCACTTTTCACAAATGTATTAGTGACGTCATGGAAACTGTTTGTATTTTATTCGGAATGCTTCAGAAAAAACTCAACATAAACAAAGCATTATTTATGTGACGGAGGTTTGGACCAAAATGCAAACGCAGACAAGGGGAGTAGAATAAGTGAAGTGAAGGTTTATTGGAGGGATGATGGGTGGTGAGAATGACAAGAGGCTGAGATGGAGCAGCGGAGGCCAAGGTTGAGAGGGCGATGGTGGATGACCGAGCCGAGCAAGGAAGGCAGGCTGGGGAACCGGAGAGGATGATGGATGTTTGACAACCATCAGTCAAAATCTCTTTCTCTCTTTCTCTCTTTCTCTCTTTCTCTCTTTCTCTCTTTGTTGTTGAACACGATGGTCGCAAACACCAACCTGGTTATTGTCGGGCATCACCATTTGAAAAGCCTGGGAACCATTGACCGAAGCAATGCTCATTCATATCACATCAGGTCCATGGACCAGAATGCAGCGTGAGTTTGTGATCTCAGAGTCTGAGGCTTCGATGTGCACACTTGTGTCTGCTGCTTGCTGCTTGTACAGTCTGTGGTTTACGGAGAGGTGTGTTTATGAAGGCTTTTGAACCTTACAACTATAACTCATGAGCTGTATATCTCCCCTTGTGGTTAACACACAATTACATGATAGCTGTCGCTTTTGTGCGTGTGTATGTGCATGCAGCTAGCCTGAAATATTCACTCAAATACTGAAACAATAACACTTTGTCCCTTTACTGTGTTCCAAAGTGAGATATCTGTGTTTTTGTTATGGATATGATTTTATCTTTAATTAAAATGGTTGCATTGGTTTTCACTTTGCATTTATTTATTTGTGGGAATGTTATGTTTGGAAGCAGCAATGATAATATATTTTTTGCCGTGTACCATTGTCAGTATGCAGCCTTGTTCCGCATCTCCCTCCCACTCTTCTGTCTCGTGTGCCTGTGAGAGTTGCTCAGTTTAACATCGAACGTTACATCTTGTGATGTCCTGCCTCCGCCAGCCATCAAAGAAACACCTCTCTGCTGCTGTGGACCTCATCTCTGTCTTTCTTCTTTTCCTCCACCTCCTCCTCCTCCTCCTCCTCCTCCTCCAGTATCCCACCAGAAATAAAAGGAAAGTCACAAACGCCTCCATAAGTAAAGTTTTTCAGAGCTTTGTGGATGTGGTTGTTCTGAAAAAGGTATTTGTCCTGATAAGCTTTCTGTGTTTCTCACTCCATCATAACTCTTAATACCAAGTCACTCCAGTGTTTACACAAAACATTAAAAATCTAAGCTGATGCTCAGCTGTTCAATCTCCCTGAGAGCAACAGAGCCTCAGACAGCACAATCTGTGGTCTGATATTTGCCTACTTTTTTATTGCAGTGCTAAATAGGACATGTAACACAATGCTTTCAATGCTGTCATCATCCCTCTCATTCATTTTATCAAATGTGATTCCTCATCAACGCTCTGCAAACTCTTTATCAAATAGAAGTCTCATCTTAAATCCTTGGCAGCATTGAAAACAAATAATAAATATGACACCAGTCACTGAAGCAAGCACAAGGCTGCGCTGCTTCATCTATTATCACAACTTGGCTTTTCACATCAAGTCACATGACATGATTGAATACAACAGCGCAGCATAGAAAGGCAATTTTCTAAAGGGACTCGGATGTAAATCTTTATTATATATGATAATGTGTCCTGTTCGGTTTGAGCACTTTTCCTTTCTGCAAATCCCACAGAAAATGAAACATGAATCACTTTATACATCGTAGATCCAATTCTGTGTGACATCACAATTTATTTGACCTTTTCTACTAAGAGCCTTTAGATGAAACTCCACATAGTCTGAAGTTACGCTGATGTTTTTAATTTCTCCATGTTTCTTCTGAACCTAAATCAAATAACACACTTGAATACGAATTGGAGAATCAAGCGACGGAGCACAAGAAACCACAGCCAGTGAAAGCATGGATTATTGATACTTTCAGGCTTCCTGAAATCACAGGTTTAGCATCAATGACGATGTTTTGTATTTGTTATTGCAGCACTGCCTGCATGTGGAGCTGCTGGCACCAAGATAAAGCACAGCTGAGCAGAGATGTTAGATTCTAGCCATGTGATGCATTAAAGTAATTTAATTTGACATGTAAAATGTCTGCTCATCACTCAGGACTCGGGACATTGTACAGCCTGAAATAAAGACTGTGCACACTAGAGCACTAATCAGCCCATGGTATTGCTTTGTTGCCGGAAACCCACTCTGAAGATTTTTTATGGAAGATAAAGTGAAATATAAAATACAGTGAAATATAAAATAAAGTGCACAAACGAACAGATAACTGACTTATTTTACCTATCGGTCAAAAGACCTGAATAAATGACTTGGGCCATTATTTTGGGAAGGTAACAATTTATTTTTGCTTTTTGGAAAAAAAGCTATAAGTAACTATTCTACATTTTGAAGTTAAACATCATAATAAGGGTTCATCTGAAACCAACACAACACATAACGTAAAAGCATGCTGCAAACTAGTGTGCATTTAGACATACACACTTATTTTATAAAATGTCCTGCTCATGTTGTCGCTAGTCTTATACTCACACACACACACACACACACACACACACACACACACACACACACACACACACACACACACACACACATTCACTAATTGCATGATTACAAGCCTCAAGGGGCAGTTCAGGATATTGTGTTTTGCCTTCAATTTTTTCGACATACTATACTGTGATTTTTTCATGACTTTTTTCATATTTCTTTATTTTAGAGACAGTGCAACCACCAGGTGACACGGCATTAACATAATTAGTTATCTTCCCCCGTTCCCCGGCTTTAGCAGGTCCCTTCATTCCGTTGTTGACACTGTTAGAACTTATAGACTTCAATATAGGACAAATGGGGCAGAATGCGTAGACTGATATGGTATTATTGGGGCGTTAATAATGCTAATTTACATTCTCATGAATGTGCACTCATTCATGCATATCCTTACCCTGGTCATTTACATATGTATCTGAAGTTAGGAGTGTTTGCTGAATTTGATGTGGCACATTAAGAATACAAAAATGTTCTTGCATGAAGTCGTGTAACTCTAAAGGCTGTTTGACCAATGACAGATGACATCATAGGTTAACAGAGTCCTCACAGAATTATTGTCCAATTGTTTTGTTAGGTCTATTTCCAATAGGCAATTAGTTGCCACCCATCATGCACAGCGTGTTCTCTTCTAGACCAGCCGCCATGTCCCTGCTAGCTGTCCCTGTTCATCACAGAGGCGCTTCCAGCCTCTGCACAGCCGTGTGTTTCATGCTCGGATGGAACCATAACTTACCATAGAAGAGATTATCCAGCGAGTCAAACTGCTCTTTGATCTCTTCCAAGTCTGTGTGTTTGTGTGCGTGTGCGGCCATGCCTCCCATAAATCACGTCTGTAGACAACCATTCTGCATTAAAGATGTATGTGGAATTTGCAGGGATTCAATGAGACATTCATAGAGTGTAAAGATCGGGTCGGTGCATAGATGTCTACTCTGTGTTTACGTTCTACTTTCATTCTTTTAACACAATCTGTATATTGTTATCAAATATATTTACAGGTGAAAAATGTAAAAGAAATGAAATAAAATGTTCCTAAGAATACTACATAAAGGTTACATAATGTGTGATTATTGAACGTTTCATTCCAAAACAATCATTAATCTTCTGCTTTAACAGCCTGGTGTGAAACCAGAAGTCAATGTTGACATATTTGTTATGTAAGTTTTGTACTCAAGTGATGACACTTGTGCAATATTTTAACCCAAACAACGATTCTTTCCGAACCCCAACCAAGTAGTTCTAACTCACATAGGCTCCGCCCTCTACTGGACTCTAATACACTCTATGCGTAGGATTCTCCTCAAATCACAAGCAGGCATCTGCTGACTGAAGATTAGCATAATCATAACAGTCCAATTAGGACGTCGGACCCCACCGTTAACGAGGCAGCACACACACCACTCTGCAATGTGCAGTGTGGCTGTAAGTTCTCGCCATGTGTGGGACTCTCCCGAGGATGGACCAGGATGATTTCCCGGGTGCCCCCATCACCATCAAAGGACTTTGGATATATTTCAACTCAGCAGACGGCTTATGTTTGGAGCAGATCGACAGTGTAATGCATGAGGCCGGTAAGGGATGCGTTCCCCGGGCCTGTCCTCGAAGCCTTGCTGAAGTTTCCTTTGAGGCATTGGAGCACTCCTCTCTCAAGGTGCTGTTATTCAAGACAGTGCTGCTGCTGGCACTGACCTCAGCTGAGAGTGTGTGAACTAACGGTCGGTGGACCCGTTGCTTGCTGCTCGGTGGGCCACCCTCAGAACAAATCGCTCCTTTCTTCCCAAGAACTTCGAGTTCTTTCAGGTTGAGGGTTATACAGCTGGATGCTTTTTTCTTCCACAACATGCGGTGGACATGCAGCAGAATAACATTTGCTTTGTATAGTTGGTACACTTGCATGTGATGTTGAACGGATGTTTGTAACATGTAATTGGAGTGTATTACACGTAGAGTCTAGTAGGGAGCTCCAACTGTGCTTATAGTGCTCGGGTTACAATAGTATAACCTTTTTGTGCCTGAACTAACCGAGTCATTTGAACCTACTGATCGCTTGTGTTGCTGGACATTCGTCAAAATGCACGAATAAATGAATCAGTACCTTTCGGTCTGAGGACACGCTGCGTTGGGGCCAACATGGTGGCAAGGGGTGCATGGCCCACCTTAACTTGGATTGGCTACCCTAAAATCCAGGAGTGCAACTAAAAATGTGTTTGTTACCAAATTTTCATATCCAGGAATTACTGACTAATTACAGCTTACAACAACTTTACACATGTGCTCTACAGCGGAGAGATCAACCCTCTGATAGATACATGTGATTATGTGCACTGTCATGCTTAATGATGCAATTTAGACTGTAATTAGACATCACAACTGGAGGCTTAACTAAACCTCTGGTGGCTGTTTCTGCGCATAATGGAAACAAAAATATCACAGCAATCCTCTCGTGTCATTGTGATAGTGTGTGTGTGTGTGTGTGTGTGTGTGTGTGTGTGTGTGTGTGTGTGTGTGTGTGTGTGTGTGTGTGTGTGTGTGTGTGTGTGTGTGTGTGTAAAATGCTTCACAAGGTAGTTATTTCTTTTTGTGGCACATTTAAAACCTCTACCAGCAAATGTTTCGCATTTTATTTGAACAAATATTGCATTTATTTAAGTTCAAAGACAAAAGAAAGGCAAAGATCATTTGTACAAACATGTTTTCTCCCTTTAGCTCGAGTTGTGCATTTCCTCATCATATAAACAGAAAGTATGGGATAAGTTCAATTTAAAAAACAATGTAATCCAACAACAATATATTTGTGGTCAAAGCAATCAAAGATTCTGTCTTGTGTGCTTTGTGCGTTGCATGTTTGCTCTTAATCGTAAACTTAATCAAAAGTGAAAAGAGAATTAACAGGCTTGAAATTGGATGATAGAATCCTCTCATGAATTAATAGAAATGCTATTTCAGGAGTAACTAATCACGTAGCATTTAATCCAATATTTACCAGGCCAACCAATTACCTGGTGGAACATTAATCAGAGAGAACATTTATAAACACATGGTTTCTAATTACAAAGGAGAGGAACAGCCCGTCCTGTTTGTTAACAGCACTGCCAAGTCGTCAGAAACCTGAACTCTAATTGTAAATGACAGAAAACGCAGTGAGCGCGATTGGCTCTGACAGTGAGCAGCTTGAAGAATCCGACTGGGGAGCGGGTGTGACAATCATCAGTCAGCTCAATGGGGGGGGGGGGGGGGGGGGGGGGAGGTGTCTGCTGCAGGGCTGAGTTTCGTATGGTCGAGAGTTTGTGTCACTTCTACTGGAGGGGGGGGGGGGGGGTATTTGTTGGATTTGAATTATCTGGCCCCAGTCCTGAAAGAGTACCGGATGTGCAAAGTTTTGATCCCACAAAAACTCTAATAAACCTCTTTAGAACCAGGAATCAAGACTAAGAGGCTAAATTAAGTTACGACCTTTATATAATAACATGGGAATGATTTCAGTTAAGACGGGATGTAAAATGAGTGACTGTGTATTGCTGGCCAGGTTGCATTAACTGCACGCTGTTCAGCTGTAGAACATGGTGTCACAACCAAACAGAGACACATTTAAATCCTGTAAACTGTCAGTTATTAATAATTTAAATAAAGTTTGTTTTTTTAAACTTCTTTAAATGATCAAAAATGGTGAAAGAACACACTTTTAGATACTGCATTGTAACCTATCAGAGTGCAGTTTTAGGTAAAAATGATCTTCTTAAAGGGTTAAAAACTTTAAGGCATTCTAACCTTTGTATCTGTCACGCAGCTCATCCACCAGTCTGAAAACATCAAACTCTTTTTTCTCTCAACTTCAATTTTTCTATGTTATAGCAAAACCTGCACACCGAATAGTCCTTTAGGACTGAACATACTGTCTTCTGATTGGACATCTGAGAACTGAGAGTTAGTCGCTTGTTCAGGATTGGTCGAGGGTGACAGTGAACCCTAATCGCTTGGCAGTTATGAGAAGAAACCCATAAGAGGCTGGAAGAAGAGGCCCACGGTTCCCAGGACACACACCGTCACAAACACCCAGAGGAAGATCCGATCGATCACCATGGCCACATACTTCCAGTCATCCTCCACCTGTGAGCAGGGGAGGGGCCAAGACAACAGGTGAGAGAGTGTCAGCGGTGACACATGAAGGAGAGGTTTCATTGAAAGCAGGTGAGGACAGGTATGAACGGAGACATGAGATTTACAGGTGGGAGGTTTGTGGGAGTGGATGAAGGAGGCGAGGAGTTCACAGACGGACGGAAAGAAGGAAATACCCACAAAACAGACGAAGAGAAACATAGAGTTCAACATTTCTTGCAACCCAACAGACGCGGATACATAATTTACACCGCAGGACATTTCTATGATAATCGCATTCAAACCACAGCGTTAAAAGAAACGACGGCGTTTTGACAAAGCTGATTGAGCCGCGACATTTACATATCAAAGGCTGTTTCTACCCGTCGGGAGATTTCACCCACTGTGTTTATAACAGAGGGAGAGGAAGAGGAAGAGGAAGAGGAGGGAGAGGAAGAGGAGGGAGAGGAAGAGGAGGGAGAGCCTTCGACTCACATCTAAAATCATTTGGTTCAAATTGACACTGTTGTAAACGTATGGAGCCAGTTAGGATCTGCAACAATGCTGCTCAGAGTCACAGCATGACTCTCCCGGGCCGGTGCTGTTTGCAGTGGTTTTGCATAAATACATTATGCATTGCACACTTGATGTGTTGCTGCTTTCTATGAGCGGCTGTAGGTGCATATAAAGTTTAGAAACATGGGAATATTGTATTTCTTATGTGACTTGATCCAAAAGAAAAGCTCAAAATAGTCAAATTGCATTTGAAGCCAGAGTGCATAATGAGCATGTTGTTGTTGTTGGTGTTAAAGTCAACACGTAGAACAGTAACTGCTTTGTCTTGTGTGTGGATGAAGGCTGTTTGTGTGACGCTCTGGGTGCCCCTTGCAGGAGCTTATGTCTCTCGTGATTGTGATTAATTACAGCTTGGGTCGTATTTTTGTAGTTTGGCCATGTGTTATTACATTAACGTCTGACGGGGCGAGATACATAAGCAGACAAGACAGGTTGTAAACAAGTTTAGCAGATTATCTAAACCACGTTGTCTTGAGCAATAATTCCTCATTGCACAGAAAACGTACAGTGTAAAGTACAGTGGGTCCAAATTAATACTGAAAATGGTCTGTAAGCTGTGATGTATGTTTACAACATTTAGTTTATTATTTCACTGTTGTCTCCAAACATGTTTGGCCAACCTGTGGCTTTGTTTCAATGATATCTGGTAGAAACTGTACGCAGCAGATGTATATGTAATGCACAGGTGTGACTAATGCAATTCAGCCATGCAGTGTATGTTTACTGGGACACTTGAATACAACAGAGCCATTGTTAATGTTCTCATTAACACCTGTGACAAGTTCAAATGTCTGCCAACGATTGACTGCGATGGCTCCCTGGATGTTGTACTCATTGTTTGCCCCGCCCCTCTTTGAGTGTTGAATTATCTGCTTTGCTTGGCTTACACAGTATGAATGCGACAGTAAACGAAACAAAACACATTTGTTGGAGAACATTTCAACAGCAGCGGCTCTTGATAAAAAAGCCTGCGTTGCATTTGATTTACTTTACTTATTAAACATTGTGAGTAATCAAATAGAATGACAATATGAAGTCCTCACCACTTTGGCCTTGTTGCGACTCCTCATGTTCTCAGCAATGTACTTGACGCTCTCGATTGCCTGCTTGATCTCAGGTGACAGCACAGAAAAGGCCACCACGGTGTTGATGCTCTGATGACTCAGCTGACGCGTTATCTTCCCCATGTCGGGTGTTTCTGGGGTCTCCTTCCCATGCTGGCAGGGGCAAGGGCATTTCTTCCCAGTGCAGCCGTCCACGGAGGAGAACTTACTGTCCCCGAACTCCAGACAGTTGAGAGAGCCTCCTCCAACCTGCTGCCATCACAAACAGAGCTGGGATTAAGTTTCCCTTCCTGCTTCAACTCAAAGTTGACATTCTTGGGTAATTACTTCATATAAAACATGTGGATCTGTGCAGCAGGTGCAACATTAACGAGGTGATAGAAGTAGATACAGTACGTGTTTCTGTCCAGTGTTTTGGGGTTTAACACCTTTGGTGTATCTACAGTATGATTCAATAATAACACTGTGTGTGAGAGAACTCTTTAAAAACGAGTTGCTTCTTGCAGGACGTTCTAGAAGAGCACTCGAAGATGGAAGACTGTTGTACGGTCTGACAAGCAAGCTATCAAACTGTTGGAAACACTCTCAGTCTGTTGGTGGAGGTAATGCCATTACTCCATTACTCCTGGCCTCTAGTCGGCCTTCACAGAGTGATGTAGCGCAGGGTAGCCACATCAAGATGAACTAACAACCTACACTTCCTGGTTTATAGAACAGGTCCAGACATGACACTTGGGTCAGAGCCGAGAGCTCAGGTGGACTAGATGTTTTGGGGTGGGAACGCCTTACCTGCATCAAGCTGTTCTTCCGTTTCTTCCCTCCTTTACCTCCTCCGCCTCCTCCTCCCCCTCCAGCTCCTCCTGCCTCCCCACTGATGTCCAACCCCCCAGGCTTGCTGTCGTCATCAATCGGTCTCCGCATCAACATAATCTTCGGCAGCACTTTGAGAAACACCGAGCGCACCCAATCTGGCATGGTGTGGGTCATCGGCGTGCGGTAGTGCACATTCAGCACGAACACGGTGATGACGATGCTGAGTGTGACGAAGATCATTGTAAAGAGCAGGTACTCTCCAATGAGCGGGATGACCAGCGAGGTGGAGGGGATGGTCTCGGTGATAACGAGCAGGAAGACAGTGAGGGAGAGCAGGACGGAGATACAGAGCGTGACCTTCTCTCCACAGTCGGACGGGAGATAGAAAACCAGCACCGTGAGGAAAGAGATGAGGAGGCAGGGGATGATCAGGTTGATGGTGTAAAAGAGCGGCAGCCGCCGGATGTACAAGGAGTAGGTGATGTCTGGGTAGATCTCTTCACAGCAGTTGTACTTGATATCATGCTTGTAGCCCGGAGCGTCAATGATTTCCCACTCTCCGCTCTCCCAGAAGTCTTTCAGATTCACCTGGTGATGGATAAAGATCTTAAAATCAAATGATGCAATGATTTTACACCAGAACAACATTCAGGGTCTGCTTACCATTCTTAAAGGTCCCTTTCGGTCAGTACAATACATATAACGCTCGTGCATTTGGTTTTTACAGTTTTCTTCCTGATGATGAATATGGATTTGTTAGAATGTGCAAAATAAAGAGATTTTCACCTGAGTTTCATGTCCACATGCACCCAAAATACTGTACGTCGCTGCAAGAAGACGCTGATCACTGTAGTTTACAGGGTTATTACTACAAGACTGTAGAGCTCCTTCCAGAGCGACAGAAGACATTATATAACTGAGCAGTGCTCAACATTCCAAGCTCATTTACCTTGTTGTGTAAAATCGGTGGAGTACCCCATTAATGAAAAACAGAAGCAATGATCTCCACAGGAAATACATGCAGTATCTATATGGATGAGTGTAAACAAGAAAGGAAGAAAAGTAATGAAATTGATAAATAGTTGATAGTTACGCCAGACTTGGACACAGTCACAAACACTGACCTTAGACCCAATAAGAACCAGGTCAATCTTGGCTTTATCATAAGTCCAGGAGCCGAACTTCATGGAGCAGTTCTGATAATCAAAGGGGAAGTAGGTGATGTCCATGGGGCAGGAGGATTTGAAAATAGCTGGAGGAACCCAGGTGATGGTACCATCAAACTTCAGTAGAGCCTTGGTCTTATCTTCCACCAGGAAATCACCTACAGCGCTGTGTGTGTGTGTGTGTGTGTGTGTGTGAGCATGTGTGTGTGTGGGTGTGTGTGTGTGTGTGTGTGTGTGTGTGTGTGTGTGTGTGTGTGTGTGTGTGTGTGTGTGTGTGTGTGTGTGTGTGTGAGCGTGTGTGAGAAACACAAGAGGGGAGAAGATAAAAGGTGAGGTTCTGGAGGTAAGAAAGCTATAATAGGACAGAAAGACAGAGTACAATAAAACTGCATTATGGATTATTGTAAAATATAAAATTGCCTTTGATTAACATTTTGAGTCACGATTGTAAGTACGAAGACAAAATGACGTTGACAGAGCAGAGCCGAGCACAAAGTGACGCTGGACAAGAGAAGAGTGTGTTTGAGTGTAAGTGCAGTCTGTTGACTAGAGCAGCAGCTAGAGGTGGACAACGCCTCTGTGCTTCAAGGCATTTATAATTCATGTAATATGTTGATGGTGTTATAACACAAGTTCTCATGCTGAAATAATTCTGTTAAGTAAAACAGTTCTTTACAGGATGACACGAGTGGTTTCTGATCCGTCCTCTCTACCGATAGTGGTTATTAAATAGTGGTTCGGTGACATCATTACTGTCACGCTTTCACCTACGCTTTTATAGCAAGCATGTTGACAAGCAGTTGCCTATTTACAAACATACAGACACAGAGCAGCATTATCAGTCATTCGGCGTCGGGTTTCTCATTACTGGATGAATGTAAGTCCACTATTAATTTCCATTT
Organism: Lycodopsis pacificus; assembly: GCA_028022725.1. Taxonomy (NCBI): domain Eukaryota; kingdom Metazoa; phylum Chordata; class Actinopteri; order Perciformes; family Zoarcidae; genus Lycodopsis; species Lycodopsis pacificus. The sequence goes on from CM051693.1 coordinate 17,754,778, forward strand.
TAGCTCAGATTTGGTCTCCAAAGCCTGAGGAAAGCATCTGGCTCTTAAGCTGCTCAATGGTCCACTATGTTCACCAGCGAGTCTGCTGCTGGAAACAAAGGTTGGTGAGAAGATGAGAGTGGTGAGAAGATGAGATGAGCTGAAAGAAGCTCAAACACTCCACAGAGCTGAGGGCAACTGCAGAGTTGGGGTTTCATTATTTGCAGTTGAAGCCAAACAACAAGCTAATGGTAATTACGACGAGTCTCACTTGTTGTAGAGCACAATGTCGGGTCTCCAGATCTTGTTTGATGGAACTCGAATGAACTCAATCCCATCGAACTCTGCCGGCATCCATCGCAGCTTGTAGTCGTTCCAAATCTGAGGGAGAAGAAGAGGAAAACATTGAGAGCATGTTGGGGAGCCAACCGCATGTTTTGATGTTTGCATTGTACACTGCAGACATGAGTCACTGGAGACGTTCCCCTTCATGGGAGTATATGAAATGCATATTTATACTGCAGTCAGAACTTCCTTTGATGTATTACAGCAGAGCCAAATAAAGATCATGTTTATTGACAGGAACATTAGTGCTTTCACTGCTTTCTCACAGAAAATTAAGCAAATGTCTTCTTGTTTGATGCATTTCATCCTAAAAGATCCACGATGTAAGTAAGCAGATAATAACACATCTACAACATATCAGAATAAAGAGCAGTTCAAAGAGGAGAGTATGTCAGAGAAGCATATCAGTAAATAGCTGACTGACTGCACTCCATTCAACATACCTGCGGCTAACGTTTCACAGCCGTAGATCCATTCGTCTTGGCTATTTGCGTTGCATTCAAGATGAATAAATTCATTAGCGAGGCAGATTAATATCCTGCTGATGTGGGAGCTGTTTAATTAACCACTTCATGCTACACGGCTTCTTCATTTATCCATCCACGGAGTTTACAATGTGATTGGCTGGAGATGTAATGATCGTTTGAGGTTTATGGCTTATTGTTACAACAATAAATGATTCTACATTTACTTTCTATGATCATGACAGCAATGAGAAAAGCATGCAGTGGGTCATTTCTGTTAAGTGTAACAATAATCAACAAAGTGAGTTTTCACAAATTCATGAATTCAAACAGGAAGTTAAGGGAAGGGAATTATTATAATTGTTGGTAGCACTTTATAATAACTACACACTATGAAGCATTAGTTAAGTATGAGTAAACACTTAATTCATCATTTATAAAGCATTGTTCCGACATTAATAATTCATTAGTATGCAGTTCATAACAATAGTTATAAAGGTTTCATTCTTGATTAATAAGCCCGTCTATTATGTGTTTCATTATTGTGTTTTCATACTTTATAAATGATGGATTCCCCATTTGTAAATTAAGTATTATATATTTTACAAACCAATTATTAAGGAGTTGTAGATGATTAATAAGATAATTTATGAAGTGTTAGTAAATGATTAATAACTTATTTAGATGTACATTATTCATGCATTTATATATATAATGGTTAGGGACTATGTTAATATATGCTTTATAAACGCATATTAATACTGCAATTCATGATTAATTCATGATTTATTATGGTAGTTACTACTCGTTAGTAAAGTGTTTTATGTGAGCTCATCTAAAGTGAGGACTATTTATGCCTTACAAAGCATTTATAAATGACATTGAAAGGTCAGATTGATTATAACGAGCAAGTCTCAACCTGAAATTCATACGCAATGAAATACATAAAAAGCCAGCCTGCCAATTGGCACTCGGCATCAGCTAACACACAGTAGGAATGTATATTTCAATAGAGCTTTAAGGAGCAGAAAGACTGTGTGCTGTTACAGAAGGAATCCCTGCACTGTCACTGCAGAACAGATGCAATGAATGCATCAAGGGGGGCTTTCGAACATGGCTGCGAATCTAAATCTTTATCAGTGACTGCGGTGTTTACACCGCGTCTCATTAGTGATGCCTTGTAATAAATAAACAGCTCAGACATTACCAATAAGATCATCCTGTACAGGCCTTTCAATGCATTTTCATTTGAAAGCTTAGAGATCAGGATCATCTTAGCCACCATTGATCAGCATCCAACAGCTGTTTGGCCTCAATCAGTCACTGATGTAAAAGGGCAACGTCTATAATGTTTACGATAAATTGTAGCTTAAATTATATGTTGTTGTTTTTTCAAAAAGAAATTCAGATTTCGTACAGTAAAAGGAAATAAACAATAAATTAAAGGTATCAGGCAGCCTGGAGGATAGAGACAGAATGTGTTATTTGGGAGAATAGCTGGTGGAGGTCAGGAGGTCAGGAGGTCAGGGTCCATGGACCTGATCTGCTGAGAGACTAAACATAATGCTGACGTCCATCACGAGCTGATTGCATTCAAATCTATCTGAGATATCCTTGTTTTCTTCTTCACTTGTCTCATGTTCTTTATTTGTTTGACTGTGTTTAACATTTCAGTGATGTATGACATTCACACACACACACACACACACACACACGCACACATAGGGAGAGTGAGCGACAGGGTGTGGCATCCCATATTGATGTCTGCTTTATATATATGTGTTAACATACCCCTCCTCAGTCTCCCCTTACCTCTGTCTCTTTAGAAATGGGGTTAGGTCAATGAACTATGTGTGTGTGTGTGTGTGTGTGTGTGTGTGTGTGTGTGGGTGTGTGTGTGTGTGTGTGTGTGTGTGTGTGTGTGTGTGTGTGTGTGTGTGTACTTACATGTCTGAGCCATAAATTTGTTTCCATTATCTGATTCACCTCATCCTGCAAAGACAAAAAGGAAGACGGCTTGTTAACATGCAGAACTCTTTGTGCGTGCGTGCGTGCGTGCGTGCGTGCGTGCGTGCGTGCGTGCGTGCGTGCGTGCGTGCGTGCGTGCGTGTGTTGGTACATCAGTTGAAGTATAGCAAAGTGTACGCCATGTGGAGTTTTAAAAGAAAAGAAAAGTAAATTATATATCCAGGAAAAATTATTCACAAAATGTAAAATAAATGTAATTAGTCGTCTGATGTTTGTCTGCTGGAGCTGCAGTTGATTGACTGAGTAGGTTAATAACAGATGGAGAGGTTACAAATGTCACTTCCTCTCCACCTCTCATCTCTCTGTCACTCGATAGATCACTTTGATTTGCAGTCCTGTGATTTTCAGAATTCCACATAAACCACATACAAAAATATATCAGCTGCAAACACTGTGTACACACACACACACACACACACACACTCACACATGCACATCCACACGCTCACCTTTGCATTCATCTCACCTTGAGCAAGCCGATATAGCTCCGTCCAGTCTGAAACAGGTTCCTGCAGGCAATTTCCCCTTAATCTGAGGATTTCCATTTTGAGCTGAAAACCTATTTTCACCACGGGATGTACAGCAACCCCCCCCCCCCCCCCCCCCCCCCCCACCGCTCTAAACTTGCCAAAGCGAACCAGCAGTGTAGAACAACACTGTGTTGAACACATGTTGAACAGACTAAAGAAAGAAGTGTTCACGTCTCTCCTTCTGCAGCTTATCTTTGGCCTTTTCTGTATCAACGGTATATGATCAACATGCTCGTTGGGACACGTCTCGCAGTTCACACATATTTGGGAGGTTGCTATTATTGAAACAACATTGTGGTTACATGCTTTGCTCATACACGCTTATAAAACGAAATATTAAGAAAGGTATGAAATGAATATGCAAAGGTGCTTAAAACGCCTTTAAATCATATTGAAGGGAGGACTTATACGCTTTGTGTGCGTTGATTAGAATATCTACTGCGTGTGTGTTTGAGTGTGTAGCTTACAACTTTGACCAGCTGCGAGATGGAGACCTCGAACTCCACGGTGACGGGGTCAGAGACATTCTCAACGGGTCTGATGAACTGGTTATATCTTCTGAACAGCTTCCTGAAGAGCCGGTCCTCTGCTTTGGATGAGAAGCAGTCTGCAGAGACAAAGAGGAGAGGAGCAGACAGAGAGGCTTTAGATGGAGTCACAACATTGAAAGCTGTTCAGTAAGGAAGCACGAAGCAGGCATGTCCACTCTGAAGAGTATGATGTCACACCGTCTGTTCTCGTTAATACTTTAGGATCGTTGGTTCACTAATTAATTTCAGTCTGAATAGTTATTGTCATTTCTGGAAACCATTGTAACCAGAATTCAAGAATTGATTGACCACCATTGCAGTTTATGTGCAGTACGAGCATCACTTTAAACGTTATGAGCAGCTGGTACACAACCACTGAATTACATTTAAAAATCTGAATGGAGATAAATACTGTCCTCTTCTCGAGGTGCTGGCAGTTGAGGGTGTTCAGCCAGTATGAGCACAAGATTTCATATCTGTACACATAACCAAAATATGAAGGGTCTTATTTACTAATCACCCAGGAAGGAGCTGGAAGTCCTGAGGCTCAATATCAGCATGTCTACCTCGTGGAAAATGCACGGCAAGCTATTTTAACTGAGTGCAGAGGAGGTGAAGACTGTAGCCTGAGGACAGGAGATGAAGGGATGAAAGTTTGTCTTTTTTTCAAGCCCAGGTGAGGAATCGAGTTGTGAGAGAGAGACGCTGCTGATTTTCTGTGCTTTTCCCCATTCTGAATTATCATTTATTTTCCCTTAAAGAATATATACACAAACATGTTGCACTCTCCTTGTTAATGTAACAATGTTATGTCATCATGTGAATTCGAACTGTAGCAAATTTAAATCGTTGTCCCATCATCATCTCCCACAGCAAAATGTATCCAAAATTGACCAACAATCAAAATTAATTAATAAAAGTCATAATCCTTAAGATTAGCAAACTCCATTTATATTCAGTATATTTACATTCAATAATTACATCTCTAAATAGTGTTTTTCTTTTTTTATGTGGCGGTGTCCGCCGTTCCCACCATGGTTGAAATTACCTTCCTCGTATCAGGGATTTACAGGAAATAGTTTACAGTTTAAGATTCAATTTCATTTATATCAGCGTTCATTGTTTACTACCGATGCTTCACATTAAAAGCTTTTATTGCCAAACAGCCACAGGAAAAGCAACGTATTTGTCACCACAGTTTGTGATGACCGCAGTCGTTAATAAATAAAGCATTCATAATACAAGACACCCGTCATTTTCTGGATCAAATCAGTTTTAGATATTATATGAAACATGTGAAAAACTGCTATTCAACAGAACCTAAATGGAGGATTAAGACAGGATTTTCCAGTTATCCTGACTGAATTTAGCCATGACTCAGTTTCATGAAAGCAGTCGCACACAAATGACCGCAGAGATTTATTCTCCCCCTCTCTCTCTCTCTCTCTCTCTCTCTCTTTCTCTTTCTCTTTCTCTTTCTCTTATTAGTCAACCAATCTCATTGGACAGTTTTCTGTGGCTTCTTTCATAATGCAAGGATTAATATATCACATGGTAAAAAGGTAAAGGGCTGAGAAACAACGTAGAGAAGGAAAGAGAAGGAGAAAGTGAAGGAGAAGGAGAAGGAGAAGGAGAAGGAGAAGGAGAAAGAGAAAGAGAAAGAGAAGGAGAAAGAGAAAGAGAAGGAGAAGGAGAAAGAGAAGGAGAAGGAGAAGGTCTGAGACAAACTTAACTGGTAAAAAATCATATATTTCATGATGCTTAAATAAAACAAAAACAAATTTACAAATGTGAAGTGTTTATTAATCATGTGATCACAAATGCATCTTGCGATCCATTACCACCAACTAAATAAGCGTGACTCAATCTTCCAATTAATGGTCCACTAATATTAATTAGCAAGAGTTGATTGAATCTGCGAGCGACAGCTGTCGTTTTCACCAGCAACATTGAACTTAATTTACTCGCGCATCGAACATGAACAGCGGTCTCCTGGATAAAAGTCCAGTGTTTGTTTTAAGTGTCGAATTTGATGCAATTTGGACATTTGACACATTCAATATTAATAAAAAGAACAAGTGAACAGCGCTCTGTGCTGCAGGGCTTCAAGACCCACGGCGTGTGAAGCCTCTAAAGCAGAAGTGCACAGTTAGTAGTAAACAGCTGAAAGTTGTAAGTAAGACAATGTGTCTATCATAATTAAATAATTAAAACATAATCATGAATACAAATCTGTTTTCGTCAGCGTCTTTTAATGAGCAAGGCCCAGGTGGCTTATCTTCTACCCCTGAACCTGAATGAGTGTATTTCACTGGTGATTGTGATCGTGAATACCCCGGCTTGGGTGTGTGACACAACTACTATATATGTCATGCAGGCGTGTAGCTCAAACCCCTTTTTAACCCATCACCAGGCCTTGGCATGTCGTTGACGGGTAAGAGGGTTAGGAGGTCAACCCAATAGAAAAAGAGGAGGACGATGATGAAAAGCGAGTGTGAGGTGAAGGAAGAGGGGGGAAAGGGAAGAGGGTGAAGGACGGATAATGAGTGATGGAGAGGAAGAGACCATTTTATGGGCTGTTTGAGAGGATACGCTCAGAGAGCCATTCAGCCTTCATTCTCCCCCGAGCACACAAATGCTTTTAAAGGAGAGTGAGAGTGAGAAGAAGAGAGAGGGGGGGGGGGGGTGAAAGAGAAAGTGTGTTTTCACTTTAATATCTTCATCATGCACAATGTTTGTGTTGTAAACATGAATGAGTGAATGCTTTGCCGTGAGCTGAAATGCTCTGCTTGTACTATTTATTTTCTTGAGTTGAAATGAGCTGAAGTCAACTGACAGAGATTAAAAGAGGGAGAGAGGGAGACAGACAGCAGAAGAGACAGAGATGGAAGTGAGTAAGATGAAGTAGAAAGCTGATGACAGTAACAGAACCTGAGAGATTTGTGGGAAAGTGTGGAGACAAGTGCAAAGAGCGAGAGAACGTAAGATAGTGGAGCAGGGATAGGACCGTGTGTGTGTGTGTGTGTGTGTGTGTGTGTGTGTGTGTGTGTGTGTGTGTGTGTGTGTGTGTGTGTGTGTGTGTGTGTGTGTGTGCGCGTGTGTGTGTGTAGCAGCATGCTCTTTCTCATTGCAACTAGTGTCAAAACCTTGCAAACAACTTCCCTTCATTTTTTCTTCTCACATTCTTTCATCCTGTCTTCTTGCAGTGGATAAGCTGTAATACGGGTCTAATGCAGTGCTATTAAAAGCTTTATGAAATTCACAGAAGACCGCACATGTATCAGTGCTCTAACACATTTTCATGCGGAAAGAAAATAAACTTTTTTCACGTTCAAAATGAGCAGATCAAATAGAAAGTGCACATCTTTCCCTCAAGGCGCATTCACCAAAAAGTGGGTTACATGAATTTGAATGTGTTTCATGTAAAAGAGTCATTCAGCCTTTGTAGTTCAATATCTCAACAGTGATTTTCTCATTCAGAAATGTACAGTTTCTTTGGTAATTGGGTGTAAATGAGACCCTGAAGTGGTCATATTCATTCCTGTTTTAGGAATGTTATCGCTCCTTTAGAGAAGCAGAGCGAGAAACGTTCTGCATCAAAAGTGTACCCTCTTTGGGATAGTGCACGTGTTATATTACACTAAATATGCTATTATAAAAAGTGTTAAAAGTGAAACATCTGTTGACATATATGTTCAACAAATGATTAAAATGGAAATGTGTGTTACGGAAATAAAAAACGCTCCCAAGCTTTATGTGTAAAATGGTGAATGGTGAGTTAGGTGTTCATGAAAAGAGTCGGAGGATGCAGCGCTGTGCAGCATTGTGGAGCGTGGTGCAGCGTGGTGGAGCGTGGTGGAGCGTGGTGCAGCGTGGTGGAGCGTGGTGCACCGTTGTGCAGCGTGGTGCAGCGTGGTGGAGCGTGGTGCACCGTTGTGCAGCGTTGTGGAGCGCTGTGCACCGTTGTGCAGCGTGGTGGAGCGTGGTGCAGCGTGGTGCAGCGTGGTGCAGCATGGTGGAGCGTTGTGCACCGTGGTGCAGCGTGGTGGAGCGTGGTGCAGCGTGGTGCAGCGTGGTGGAGCGTGGTGGAGCGTGGTGCAGCGTGGTGCAGCGTGGTGGAGCGTGGTGCAGCGTGGTGGAGCGTGGTGGAGCGTGGTGCAGCGTGGTGGAGCGTGGTGCAGCGTGGTGGAGCGTGGTGCAGCGTGGTGCAGCGTGGTGCACCGTTGTGCAGCGTGGTGCAGCGTGGTGGAGCGTGGTGCACCGTTGTGCAGCGTTGTGGAGCGCTGTGCACCGTTGTGCAGCGTGGTGGAGCGTGGTGCAGCGTGGTGCAGCGTGGTGCAGCATGGTGGAGCGTTGTGCACCGTGGTGCAGCGTGGTGGAGCGTGGTGCAGCGTGGTGCAGCGTGGTGGAGCGTGGTGGAGCGTGGTGCAGCGTGGTGCAGCGTGGTGGAGCGTGGTGCAGCGTGGTGGAGCGTGGTGGAGCGTGGTGCAGCGTGGTGGAGCGTGGTGGAGCGTTGTGCACCGGTGTGCAGCGTTGTGCACCGGTGTGCAGCGTTGTGGAGCGTTGTGCACCGGTGTGCAGCGTTGTGGAGCGTGGTGGAACGTTGTGCAGCGTGGTGCAGCGTTGTGCACCGGTGTGCAGCGTTGTGCACCGGTGTGCAGCGTTGTGGAGCGTGGTGGAACGTTGTGCAGCGTGGTGCAGCGTTGTGCACCGGTGTGCACCGTTGTGCAGCGTTGTGCACCGGTGTGCAGCGTTGTGGAGCGTTGTGGAGCGAGCACAGTGTGAGGTGTACTCAACATCTGTGACTCAGTTTAACCACGCCCCCTCTGCTCTGTGTTCTGCTCTATAAATGTTACTGTGATATAAGCCTTGTTACCACGCAGCTACACACACACACACACACATCTCATCACCACAGTGCACTGACTGGATCATCAGTCATGCATTCAAATACATTAAGAGAGCAGCTTCTATTGGAAAACAAGGGACAGCATCATGAACACCTACAGGCTGAGGTAACACAGTAGCACATCTTTAAACCACCAGAAGCAACAGAAATGCTGTATATGTGTACACGCTGTTTACTCTGTGTTCATGTTTTACAGGGCACTGAGGACCTGCATCAGTTGGTGTAGATGTGTCTGAGGCTAACATTGTAGCTTGCTCACATGAGCCCTCTGTACATCTCCCAACACTCAGCCCTGAGAACAAATGAGGTCACAGTGTTGATGGGTAAAAGATAAATGTTGATGAATCAGCCTGTCAGAGAGATGCTACCGTTACAGTAATGTCTGTCATGTTGTCCCTTACATGGTGGTGAATAATGAACAGAGTGCATCATGGTTTACTGCCCGAATGTGGAAAATATGTTTGTATTCTATTAACTTGCTCTGCCAAATATGTTACAGAGGAAACATAATTGAAAAGACACGGATATGTTTTAGAGGAAACATTATAATGAATGTGATCACATTCATTATAATGTTTCCTCTAAAACATATCCGTGTCTTTCAACATTTAATCAAGACTACAATCTTTCTGCACCTTAACCGAGTACGTTGGTTTGTTTGCCTCAACACATCCAGAAACATTGTAATGTTGTTTCAGTTGATACTAGAAAAAAAAAAGATTTAAAATATGTTGACAGTTTATAACATTGTTCACATAATAATAATAATTCTAAATAAGTTTCTTTATTGTGTTGATGGTCTGCTAAAAATGTACTCCCTGCAATACTACAGTTATACAGAAAGTATTTATTAATACTAATGTGGGTTATTTATTTTACGATTGTAAGTGAACTGAGATTTGTAAGTGTTCTAGAGTTTGTGGATGTGTAAAATGATCTGTAGATGTATAATGATGTTAAACGTAATCATAATCTATAAATTGTGAGTGTACTCTAATTACTAAGTGGTCTCAGATTTGTGAATTTGTAAAATGATCGGATGGGTGGGAGTACTTACATTCATAATGATGTGAAACAATTTAAACTCTAAATTTAAATTTTACTCTAAATGGTGACAATGTACTCAAAAATGAAAATGTTAACTAAACAAACTGTTTAATGTACAATCCGTCACAAAAAAATATCCTCATCATCAGACTGAGTGTTTGGAAGATGTCAGCCACAGCCTGCAGCTGCTAACATTAGCTACTGTATTAATAGAAAGCTCGGTAAGACGGCGCTACTTCATTAGAAGTCCCTTTGTCTTCAGCAGTGTGTCTGAGTTATACATATGTACATATTGAGATTCAGGTTCATAACTTTCCACAAGCATTTACAAATGATTGAAGTACAACGTTGGCTTCTGAAAATCCCCCCCCCCCCCCCCCCCCAGCATGGAATGAAATGTGTGTGTGGAGCCTGATAAACCATAAACCTTGCACCATCTTGCATAAATCAGATGCTATTTATGCCTTTAGAGCAAATGTTTACGTTACTGCTTTGAAATGCCGCGGCATCATTTCCGTCTCTGTATCTATTCCCCAGAGTGGCTCCAGGTCTCCGCCTCAGCAGCGGACAATGATTAAGTCTGGGTGCATCTCAACAATACCAAGTCCCTCCCTCCTTCTCTCCTACTTCCTTTCCTTCCTCCCTCCCCCTCCCTGTCCTCCTTCCTTCCATTAATCTTTTCTTTCTCCCTCTGTCCCTCCCTTCCTTCCTTATCCAATCAATTTCAACTCAATGTCTACAGACAAAGCTGCTTATCGTGCCTTATTTTAAAAATCATTTATATATATATATATATATATATATATATATATATATATATATATATATATATATATATATATATATATATATATATATGTTATTTTGTTTTACCAATCCCTAAGCTCCACCATCAACACAGCCGTAATATGACTCCTACCCAATCTTCACTTACTAAACTTAACCCAGAAACACAACTGTTACCCCAGAAATAATCATTTTGATAAATTGAGGATCCATCAAAATAACCTAAAATGACCGAACTTCAGAAGCTCACTAACAATATACTTCTATCTTTTCATAAAGTAGTACAGGAGCAAGCACAGTAATTAAATGTAGATGCAACTTTATATTCATACCATAATTGGGGTAAAATGAAATAAGTAAGACGTATCCATATGGCACATGACGATGAGAAAGGTTTTTATTAAAATCCCGCAGCACCTATCTGCCCTCTGTCTGAATAACACAGTGGTGGCACACATGCACTATAGGCCCTCCACTCTCACCAGCCGTAAACATCCTGTAAACAAATTATCATCTGTTTTGGTTTCCTTAATTCACGATTTACGCCTCAAAACTAAATTTGCATTCATCTAAATTCATGTCTCGGATTCTTCTGCATTTCATGTTGTTGCCCTATTAACACGGAACCGAGTCGTGGATGAGGAATATGACACGAGAATGACGACATAACAGTTTCAAATGACTTCACGAGACTGAAGTTGACCGTTTGCCTTTAAATCGTTGGACAATTGAACGAATATTTTGTCATTTTCAAAACAACCAAACTGGAAAAAAGTTATTAGACTGATTATCGATGACTATTGATCTAATGTCAGATGAACTTCTTCGGCTTTGCCGCACTGGACAGAAACTCAATAACGTTATTGCTCACTTACCACAGATGAAATATTGTTTTTAAAAAGCGTTCAACTGAACCATCACAAAATGTCCAAGTTAACTGATCGAGTCACTGGCGCGTAAACCTCACACCTTATCATCACCTCCTCTTTTAAACCAAACAGATCTGAAATGAATACGTACCTGAAAGAATCTAAACTATTATATATATGTAATATATATATATGCGGCTAGCTTGCATCCTACTTACCTCGCGCCATCAAACCCGCGGAAAGAAGCAGCAAAGTCCATCTCGCCGCCGGCTGCATCTCCCCCGTGTCGTTTCAGGGATCCGCTTCACTTTTTTTTCTTCTGAAGAAACTCTGTCTGTTCAATCGATGAGCGAAATAAATGAAGTGTAATGGCATGAAAACGTGCGTCTCTCCCTTGGTACCGCCTGTCTCGCTCTGCCGGTGCGCTCCTTCCTGATCTGATCCGAACTTGACTTCGTTCGTCCCTCCCCTATGAGTGCAAAGCTCCCGTCTGGCGCATCATACGGACTCCACACAGGGAGGAAAGAGCCGCCCTGACTTGCTCTGAAGGATAAAAAGACGTAATTTGATTCCGTGGATGACAGGAAGAGAAAATGTATCTGTAAACACAACAACAGCGTATATTAAGGAGAAATGTTTGGGACTGGTATAGTTAAAGGCAACGGTTGCACCCACCGCGGCGCAGTTTTCTTTAGGTTTGAACAGAACATAATATCCTGTACTCACACTGCGGGGAATTCAAATGCCCGTTAATTTGTTCGTGCTGAGCCTTAAAGAGGTCAGTAAGTACAATAATACAACAGAATAGTGTCTGACTTAAAAAACATTTCAGTAGTCGGCAGTTGCTCTAAATGCTCCGATGATACAGACGTGGAAGAAAGTTTTCGTGTGACGGTAAATGCAGGACTGAATGATCTGTAGCCCTGCCTGGATGTGTGGAGATAACGAGTGTGATGATTTCAGCACCACGGACAGCGCCAATGAGTTTCAACGGGAGCTGTCGGTGGTGCTGAAGTCAGCTGCGTTATACTGACGTGCACTTACTTTATTGAGAGGGAGATTTCATGTGTTATTGGTATTTTAGACCATGTTTCTTTTGCATGAAACGATTAGATGTTGAAACGTCTTTTTTGAAACATGTGTCAGAGTGACCCAATGAGTTAAAGTACAATCTTTGCATAACTGCGGATTGTTTGCGTTGCTAAATCCCAGATCAGAGATGGAGCGTTTGGCCTGCTGTTTCCTTTCCCAGCCACTAAACTGCAGCACTGCGCTGTGCTGAGGAGGAAAGCGTAGCTGCTCTGAAACATAGTTTCTGTCTCATTCAGAAGGCTGCTCGTGTTATTTGCTCCCCAGGTGCCTCCGGATCGCGCTGATTATGTTTAATTTTAGCCCGCGATTTTCCACGCTTGGTTTGACGTCATCAAACAAAGTAATTAAGGTAGTAATGCTGAGCTGAGCTGAGCCGAGCCGACACAAACACCTTCAGTGAGTGGGTAGAAAGTGCACGAGACACAATGGTTGGATGTATGTGTGTGTATGTGTGCCTGTCTGACACTTGCTTATACATGGAAGCACACACACACACACACACAGACACACACACACCCACACACACACACACACACACACAGACGTGCACATTTGTGTTATGTAGTTTGGCACTATGGAGTGATTTTGGAACTTTTGCCATCATAACCCCCTCGCTTTGTTTAACTTAATGATTTATTTTATTGTTCAGCTTCATTCTAATTGTTTATAGCTCGGGGCATCCTATCAGACAATAGGCCGTTCACACCACTACCGACCTTTCCAAAAAGGTTTATTTTTATTTGATCCTGAAAATGCACTAGAGATGTTTTAGTTTGTTGAAATATGTGACCAATTGTTCAAAAAATACAATGATTTGTTTAAATCGTGATCTCTTGATCTGTTTTGATATCCTGCATCCCCTCATGTAGAACATCCAGGAACGCCAACAAATCACTGACATTCATCCAATACACCAACAATCATAATTTAGTTTAATTTATTATTATATTTTAAATGAATTACAAAGGTTAATGAAAGTAATGCAATATGAGACTGATGAAACAATTACGACATCACATTTAAGATATTTAAGTGGAAGAGGGCGGTTTCCTCTGGTAAAACTCTACCAGTGCATGTGGGATATAAATATCCTGTTCGTATATGTAGCATAGTTGTATTTACACGAGCATTTATACACACAGACTCTAGACCTTCCCTTCACCCTCAGGCTATATTACAGAGGATGAAGACAATCTCACAACAGCATCTGGTGTCACAACAAACAGTATCGCCTCATTTCAACACAAGTAAAACCATCAAAACATTGTACATTTCTCCTTCTCTTTCTTATTTAGCAATTGTACGGAGTTTACGAGTCTAATCCCAAGCGCTGCATGAAAAGGATGCATGAAGAGAACCAGAATAAGCATGGTGGGGATAATGTGTTTTTCCTGTCGCCATCTGACAAGTGCTGAGCTCACAGTGTGGCGTCACGACACGCTTGTCTTCACCAGCCTTATTAGTGAAGCGGTTGAAAAGGAGGAACTAGGTGAGAATCAATGTTTCTGCCAGGACAGTTTAACGTGACGCACCATGGCCTGTGCTGCTGCTCTGCCCTGGGCGATGTTTAATTCATGTTTTTCATAAAAGATGGAAGCACCGAGCCCAAAAGCCATTAGTGTCATCCTCTCTTCTCTCAGTGCAAAAGCGCCATCTCTCCATTCTGCACTCCCTCTCTTTTCAGCCGTCATCCCAACATTACACAAAATATCTTTACCAATCTGGGTCCTCCTTTTTTTTAACCATTCTTTTCCTCTCAGTCCTCTTTTATAAAACATTTGACTTACTTGCTGAATATATTTTGCTTTTTGCTTCTCCTTTCACTTCACACACCTCTAACATCCCCCACTGCACCTGCTCTCATTCATTCAATGCACACTGGTGCCATCTCTCTGCCTTAAGTGAAACACAACGTATAAAAATATCTATCTCCTTCGCTAGAACTTTCAGACCATCTTGAATTATTCACATGCACATCTCTGCACCACATCCCCTGACCCCGAGAGAAGTGCTTTTATTTTCAACTCTGCGTGATGAAATGTGGACGGCCTCTCTTATTCTCCCTGACGTGATCGTCTCGCTGAGGTGGGCTTTAATGGAGCGGCGGTGATCAGAGGCTTCTGGAAGCTTCCAGGAAGCAGGAAGATGGATATCACATCTTCTTTATGGTGAGAAAATAAGTAAGAGTGGTGGTAGAGTGAACAGGTCATAGATGCAATATGGACGAAGCAGAAGGCATGACTTTCAGGTTTTTTGGTTGGATAATCTTTTTAAATCTAGCGTACTCAAACTAGTTTCTCAAGATTACAAACCCTGGCTGTAATGAAATGAATGTCTTTGTATTGCTTCAATAGGGGCTGAATTGCAACCATTGAATCTTAAGTATTCACATGAGAGCAATCTTTTCTATCCTTTAAATTCTCAAGAAATTTAAAAAAGGTAATAATAAAAGCAATCAACTCTTAAGAAGTGTATATTCAGAAGAGAAGCAGCCTCAGCAAAGACTTTAAATAAACACATCTGGTTGTGTCAACATAAAATCCCATGAGGGCTGCATGCCAACAGGGGCAGAAGGATTATCAGCTTAATGCACACGCACACAGATACATACAGGTGGAAGAGATACAAACACCTACACACACACATCTGCTCATTTGTCTGATTAAGGAAAGCAATAATTTGGTTGACTCTACCCACGTAGATCTATAGCACTAGTGTCAGTGTACTGTTGTGCATCAGTACACCTACATAGAGATGATTGACATCAGCAGCAGGTAACATATTTCACACTGAAGCTAAACGTGAACACACACAGAGACACACACACCTCTGGGACACTAAATGTCATGTGGTCCAAAATATAAGCTGACTATAACTGCAATAAATCAAATTAGGGACACCAATGTTTGCCCCAAACTA
Source organism: Lycodopsis pacificus (assembly GCA_028022725.1). Classification (NCBI taxonomy): domain Eukaryota; kingdom Metazoa; phylum Chordata; class Actinopteri; order Perciformes; family Zoarcidae; genus Lycodopsis; species Lycodopsis pacificus. Next base: position 17,770,276 of record CM051693.1, read on the forward strand.
CATATAAAACTCGCAGATGACTAGTTTAAAGTCCTGAAATCTGTCCCTATACGTGTCTTACAGCCTTCATATGCACACAGGCACAGTCACGCAAATCACTGAGCTCCAAAGGTCTCAGTGTGAGGAGATTGCAGGGATTGTAAACTGATGGGTATAAATCCTGAAAGAAATGTGGAAGCTCACCAGTCTGGCAATGCTTTGACTGTTATAGGTTGTGATAGCGAGGGAAGGAGTATCTGACACTCGAGCCACAGGAAGGAGGAATATTTAAACAAGCTCAAACCTCTGTTAGTACATCATAAGTGCTGCCTAAGAGCACCGCACTCATTACTGTCTGCAAAACTGGGAATCTTATATCCAGCGCTGTGGTGGCAGAAGAGGAAGGGGAGTATAATTAGAGACCTAATGTACTGTGAACACTGGGGATGTTTGTACATGGTTTGGATATCTGAAATTAACTGAAAAGACAAACTTTAAACTCAGCTGCCACAGAGAGTGGGTGATGTGCAGCCTGTAACAGAATAAGTCTGTTAAATATTCAGAGTTGTTCAGAGGACGGAGGCATTCGTCTTGCATTTATTCCTCATTGCAGTGTTTCTCTGCTGGTGTCCTTTCCGGTCATCTTCAGACAGCACACACACACCTTCACACACATGCAAGCTGACGCACACAGCGATCAAGTAGTGTGTGCTGCTGAAAGCAGGTTATCCTGTGGGACAAGCTGACTTAAGCCATCGCACTAAGCATGTGATGTCTGGAGGAACCACAAACACACAGTGAGAACTTGTGAGAAACACTGCAGGGCCATCAGGGAGCAGCCGCCCGCTGCACCAGCACCACTTCATCTTGGCTGTTTGGCTCTCTGCTAGTTTTCACTGAAGAAGATACAATACCTCATAGTCCAAATTAATAATTGTATCAAAAATCGATTTCAATTTCTTACAGTCAGAGTGAACGGTGCATTCAGTTGATTTGTAACCGGTAACAGCAGTCGATAAAGCACCGTACTGCCTACATTACAAACACAGAGATCTACACTGAAGGCTGGTATTTGGTGCACAGCCTGCATGTTCTAAGCTATTTGGGCGTGTAGCGTGAAAAAGGACAGATAATTGGGTTTATCACTGGCGTATTTTTAGTTCACATTTCTCCACACGCAATTTAAAACAGACTGAAAAGGGGCGGAGGGAGCGAAGGAGTGGAAGAGCAGAAAAAGGGAGAGGAGGAGGAAGATGAGGACGAGGAGAATGGAGGTGAATAAAGGGAAGAGAAAGATGGAATGGGCCACAGAGAAGGAGCCTGGCACGTGTCCAGGTCTGGTGGAGTGCGTGTGAAGGAGCAGCAGTGTTTCTACCCTCAGGCAGCAGTGGTAGACGGAGCAGAACAAGCTCTCTGCATGACTGCAGGGGAGCCCGACAAAGCATGCTTATTTACGAGAGCAACCTCAGGAAACTGTATCTACGCAGGGAGCCGGATTACCCACCACGATGCAGACCTCTGTTAACCCCGGCACACATCAGGGCACATCAGCCTGATGGAGGCATCCCGTCATGTTCTTACGTTAATGAAGAAACACATAGACGTGAGTGCTGGAGATTCAGTGGTAGTCTGAATGATAAAACGAAAAGAGGAATATTATTTGAGGATTACCTAAATTGGATGCTTCGTTTACATAAATGGATGTAAAGACAAGCTGAATAAAAGCTTTGTTGAAGATTTGTGTTCAAGTTAAGATAATAGGGAATACTACAGAACTAAACATGGAGAAGCAGCGTTCAGTTTTTCTGCTCCACATATCTGGAACAAAGTCCCAGAAAGCTGCAGGTCTGCTGAGACCCTCAGCTCCTTTAAATCAAGATTGAAGACTTTTCTGTTTGCTGCTGCCTTTAATTGAACCACATTCAATTAATATATTAATCAATTTCCTGCATTTCTGCATTTTACTGTGAAACTGTTTACACTGTGTTTTAATGAATGTTCTTAATTGTTTTTAAATCTCCTTTTCTTTTGTCTTATGTTTTGATGCTTTTAATGGTTTTATGTGAAGCACTTTGAATTACCTTGTTGTTGAAATGTGCTATACAAATAAACTTGCCTTGCCTTGCCTTACAGGAATAGTTCAACATTGTGTGGAACATGCTTATTCTCTCTCACGCCTACAGCTGAGAAGATTGATACAATTCTCATAATTAACTATGAAGCTACAGCAAGGAGATGCTTAGCTTAGCTTAGCTGTGAGTGGAAATGGGTAAAATAGCAAGCTTGGCTCTGTCCAAAGGTAGAAATCTGTACCAGCAGCTCTACAGATCACTGACTAAACAAATGTCATCTTGTTTGTTCAATCTGTAAACGTACAAACGATACCTTGTTGTTTGACGGGAGCTGCGCTAGCTGTTTGCCCAGCTCTGTTTCCAGTTTCTGTTCCAGTTTTATGCTAAGCTAAGCTAACTATCTTCCAGCTGTAACTTTATATTCAACACACAGACATGATCGGTTGCTGATCCACATTCTCATCTCAGAATGTGATAATAGAAACTATTCCTTTAAGGCCAATGCAACGATGTCTTTAAGATCTTCTTGAAAATGTAAACTTATCTAGCGCTATGAATATTTCTGTAAACGCTAAATGACAAGAGTTGGAGTCTAACTAAGCTATTTCTACATTAAGCTGCATGTCTATTCAAGGCACCTTCATTAATATTTGGCTTAAAACACTGCTTTATTTTTCAGAGAACTAATTATTGTAATTTAAGAGAATTGTGCGTTATTGCATGACAGCATGCTGAATGGCTGTTGAGGAAGTGCACTTCAGTCATCATAGCTACTGCACACATGGACAGAAGGCTTCGTGTGAACATTGTGTGTTGGACAAAAACTACTGATATGAAAAACTATCTTCCCTTAAATCAGCTGCAGCAGAGGTCAGACGGGTGAGGTCAGATGGGTGAGGGTGGGGGGGGGGGGGGGGTGAGGGGGGGGCTGCAGAAGGTGGGGAGATGGAAAGAGATCAGTGTCCTCCGTGAAGAACTGTGACACCGTTCAGAAATCATCTTCAGTTGGAAGAGAAATGAAAGCTGTAACTCAAGTTAGTTCATTGTTGTAGTGGCAACACTTAATAAATGTGCATGCTTATGCTTTCTTTGGTCCACTATTTATCAATTACTTTGAGATAACTATTTAATCTGTTTAACCAATTTATTACTTTGAGCAACTACTTAATTTCTCCATTTCATAGCTTTAGCTAACTATGCTAGCTGTGTATGCATTACCTTTACTGAACTACTGCTTTACCTTTACATTTAGATAACTATTAACTCTTCATGCATTACTTTGGGTTCCTGCTTGCACTCTTAACTGTAACACTGTGCTACAGCTGACTCCATGATGGATGGATGGATATAAGCTAATGCTAAGCTGCACACAACAGCATTACATTACACGATAGTGCTACAGTATGTCAGCTGGCCTGCTGCCTTTCCTCTCGACACATCCACATCACATCTGTCACCTTTATGCTCCAGTAACCTCATATTTATAGGGTGGAGCACCTGTTAAATATCACACACACACACACGCACACACACGCACACACACACACACACACACACTAATCAGAGGGGCAGTAAATATCTGTTTTGTCGATAGCTGTCCAGCATCAGAGGCTCACAGTATTTTTGCTGATGTGCTGACTTCAGGAATCAGCGCTTCACTTTTGCTGAGATAAAGGATTTGGGCGACTTAAATCTTATAGTGTAGTGTGTGTGTGTGTGTGTGTGTGTGTGTGTGTGTGTGTGTGTGTGTGTGTGTGTGTGTGTGTGTGTGTGACAGAGCACCAGTGTGCTCCGTCTTCAGAGGCTGCCGACAGTTGGTGATGTTATTTTCACCTGATATCACATTTTGGTTGGCAGATGGGGTTCACAAATGTGGGCACAGACACACACACACACACACACACACGGACACACACAGACACACACACACACACCGGTCACAGGAGGCTGACCCAGCCTTTGTCTGGCGGAGGAGACGGAACACTTTAGGCAGGTCAGAGGTCTTTGTGGAGGAAGAGGAGGAGTTAATGAAGCTCTCTGAATATTAAACAGCCTGCGTGACTCGGCAGAGTGGAGAGTAAAAAACAACCCAAAACACCTTTTGACTCTGAATTGAAACGTTCGACCAGAAATTGTGAAAAGTAGAATAATCTGCAGACTGAGAAACAGATCATTAGCATTTGCTCAGGATTATGGAAAGTAGTTGCTTGGTTTGCACGAAGCTTGGTGAAAGGGTGGAGCAGGAGCCAAGAGAGACCAGATTACAGCAGACCCGGATCACAGAGCAGACACACAAACATGATTTCATCTTCATGAGACACGGCTATGAACCCTGGACCCTGTCTGCGCTCTTCTAGTGACACACGTGTTCCCTGCAAAGACACAGGCCCAGTTTAGAAGTATTCAGTGAAGAACATCAATCAAACAATCATAGCATCTTAGTACCTTTATCCGTCGATATCATTGATTTTAAGGTTCCTGGAAGACAAATCCTGACTGAACGTCTTCACTTGCAGCAGGTCTAGAGAAGTGTCTCAGTCAGCGGATGGATGTGTAGATCTCATCTCATCCCGCCTGTGGAGAAGAGATACGAACCAGTTCTATGAAGGTGCTTTGCATGAATGAATCATTGTGCATACATACTAACACCGTACTGCTGTACATGAGAGAAAACATATTTTCCACCCAAAGGGTTTTGTGCAGCATTCAAATTATGTAACATAATTTCCCTAAGCACTGCACATTACAGAAAAGTGCTCCGCTGAAATCATCACACCATCAAGTGTGCAACTCATCAACGCTCGATGTTGCAGGAAGAGCGTTCTGTCCGTGGCACTGAGAGAAGTGTGGCTTCTGACTATCGCACACTTCCCTCAGACATGAACGTAACAGACTGGGAGCCACACGCCACATGGAACCAGTCCGTTTAGAAATGGCTGAACATGCTACTCACTGAACGCACTGTTGTTCCCATTAACAGTCTGATCACCTCATCATCGTATCGCCATGATAGTAGGAATTAAGATGAAGCAGGTATCAAGGAACTACGTTGAGAGCATTTTGTTTCTACCTGAACATACAGTACATGTAGTTGTGCGTAGTAGTGGTGTCACGGATCGATCCGTGATCCGTGACACCACAACTTAACAGCATTCCAACAATTATACGAGCACTAGGAGAATTCAGCATACAGAACTGCAGAGCAGAATATCTAATGGCCTCTGCTAGTTGCTTACAAATAAAGGAATATTATATTTTTGAGTATAGAGCCTAACAGTAAGGTGGATGCAGAAACCGCATGTTTAAGACTCAAGAGGCTTCAAAATTCATGAGAAGGGTATTTATTTTATATCATAGAAAAAAAGGTAGCATTTCTTAAGCTTGTATTAACCAAAGATTTTATTTCATGTAACCAAAAATAGATTAAAACAAAAACACTGACTTTGAGACAAGGGAACTGAAAGTGCATGAAGCCACGAAGGGCTTTTACCCTGCTTCGTCTCACATGATTCAGAAGATCTCTGCAAAGTGATTGTCGCACCCCAGGTTCAGTAAGCTGTGCAATGTCACAGAACACGATGTCTTGTCTGAATTTTGTATTTTAAAATGGGTTGCAGGAACTTGAAAGAAGATTTGACTGTGTCTCAACAGCTTGTGCAGTGTTAGAGTCTTTTTTTTATTAAACAGTGTGAGTCAGAGCTCTCTCTTCTATACTTAATTGATCGACATATTGCTTTAATATCTGATATATTGCTCAACGATGTGTGTCAAATTCAAATCATACAGGTATCACTCCGCTGACACACTACTTATTCTGTTAATAAGGTTTAGTAACCATTGAATTTGTTGTTTTTTTAAATGCCACCTGTCAAAAAAACGATGTATTATCTTTCCAAATACAAAACAATTTTGTCTCTGTCGATTTAAAAGTGCACAGAAAGTGTTTGAACTGGTATGAGTCACTATCGGATTAAATAATCGGGAGTCGGGAGTCCTGCTGGTTCTCATCAGGGAGTGATGTACACAAGGTGATCCCAAGGTGAACCCAAATAACTGCAATTAACAGAAAACCAGCAGTAATCAGGGACAGTTTTGAAAGCTGCTTTCTACTCGTTTAATCTCAGAAACAGAAGCTCAGCCGATCCACACAAAAATACAGTTTTATCATCATTGCATTTGTTGCAAACTACAACTTTTAAACCTCAACCCTTTGGATTGATTTTCATCAGATGTTGTTTTGCTGCTTTTTCAATTAGTAGACACGTGGGAGGGAAGTGCAGTTTCTTAGCATTGATTTTCTCATCATTTACACAGAATGGATGCTGATACAGACAACAGATTACAATTATACGAGCACGAGGAGAATTCAGCATACAGAACTGCAGAGCAGAATATCTAATGGCCTCTGCTAGTTGCTTACAAATAAAGGAATATTATATTTTTGAGTATAGAGCCTAACAGTAAGGTGGATGCAGTTGTATCAGCCTAATGCACACACTACAGGTGTTTAAAGTCCAGATTGTCATCATTTACAGGCCACAATGTTAAATCCAAGATGTTGCCTGGCATTGCAATTATGTTTACCTGGTCTGTGTGTCATTGATACAATGCTACGATTGTTTTTTGAGAATAACAAAAGGTGTGGTTCCCAAGAAGATCCCTCCCTGTACAAGAAGACAATGGATTTTTACCAGAAAGTAAAACGCCTAAAACGTTTTTAACAAACTACATTGTTGCATGAGTATACACAAGGAAGCGAACAAGTCGGCGTGATGACATTCTTTTGTTTCATTTAGCTTTTATTTTGAAATGGGGTGTGGGGAAGGAGGGGAGAGGAGACAGAATCATAATGTTAGACTAGAAAATGCATTTCCTGCTGAAAATGCGTTGGAATGCTGAAAGCTGAAATTAATTGTAAAAAAATTGCTAAAAATTAAGAAATGGGAGACTACCTGTCTGAAAAATGTTGAAGCCCAAAAGCATTTAAACTGCACTGCTGAAAACCCTTCGAGTTGAAATGTCTATGGTGTCTGTAGCTGAAAGTATGAGGAAGAAGAAGGCTTTGAAAGTTGAAGAAGTTTAACAGGATTTGAAGATTTTCTCGATAGAGATCCCATTCAAAAGAAAATTGCAAATAGCTTAATATTTCAAAGAATTTAAAGATTACAAATATGAAAAGTCATGTCACACCTCTCCTGAAAGAGCTGAACACTCACTGTCAGCCTGTCGTTATCACTCCGCGTTCTGACTTCCGACCTCACAAGCACCAGTACCCTCTGTGCCAAGAGGCCATTGACGGTATAACACCTGTGTTTGATTCACTCCTGAAAGCAGTTGCGTATTTCTCCGCAAAACTCGATCCAGTCGCAGCTGGTTTGCCACAATGTTTGCGTGCTGTGGCCGCTGCTGAAAAAGCACTCGCTGCATCATGTGACATCGTCGGTCATGCGCCTTTGACACTGCTCGTACCTCACGCTGTGTCTTTGATTCTCCTCGAACAGAAATCGTCTCACCTCTCTGCAGCGCGATACTTGCGTTATCACACATGTCTCCTAGACATGCCGAACGTAACTGTTAAACGCTGCACTAATCTTAACCCTGCATCATTACTCCCCATTCCTGGTGACGGAGAGGAGCACAACTGTTTAGCTGAGCTCCAGGCTCAGTGCACTCCTCAACCTGACTTGATGGACACTCCGCTGCTCAACAGCAACATGGTAATGTATGTTGATGGATCTGCCTCCCGCGACCATACTGGTACTAATCTTGTGGGTTTTGCTGTTGTTTCGGACTCAGAAGTGCTGTGTTCAGGTTCTCTGCCATGTCATCTCTCAGCCCAGGCAGCTGAGCTCATCGCGCTCACTGAAGCACTGAAACTTGCTGAAGGTTCACACTGACTCTCGTTATGCATTCGGCGTAATCCACGATTTTGGCAGTCTGTGGAAACACAGAAAGTTCCTTAAGTCTGATGGGAAACCTGTTTTGCATCACACTCATTACTGAACTGTTAGAAGCTGTTTTGTTGCCAACAGCAATTGCTGTTTGCAAATGTGCTGCTCATACAGGGCACACTGACATCATTTCAACAGGAAATGCATGTGTAGCAGTTGTGTACTCTCGGTTGCGTTGTGTTTAATTCAGGACACGATATCTTTTGATGGCTCCAACTAGACGTTTATTCATCGGACAGAATATAGCTGGTAAAAGACAGAACAGCTTCAGTGACTCTCATAGAAAACGTTGTGGTCACAAGCTCCGGAACACATGAAAACAGCTTGCTTCAGACTAGTTCAACATGTAAATAAAATGACATTTCAGTGCAATATACCTGGTAAAAGACAGAACAGCTTCAGTGACTCTCATAGAAAATGTTGTGGTCACAAGCTCCGGAACACTGTTAAATCAAAAGGGACAAATACTTAAGCTAACTGTTGTTAGCATGTTACTCATGCTAACAACCGGTTATCGGTTAACAATCAGTTATCAGTTAAAACCATTTGCTCTAGAAATTATAAATTAAAACAATTATACGAACACAAAGGGACTTCTACAGATATCTATCTATATATATATATATATATATATATATATATATATATATATATATATATATATATATATATATATATATATATATATATATATATATATACAGTATATATAGTATATATATATACTGTACTGTACATATATATATATATATATGTACAGTATATCAGACATCGAATGAGATGTTTCACAACGGAGCTCGTCACAGGTCGACCTACCATGAAAACAGCTTGCTTCAGACTAGTTCAGGAAAGCTGGGCGCACCACAGTGGCGGCTGGTGGAAAATGTGCTAGGGAGGGCCATCCTATCAATTTCAGCAAACATCTCAGTATGATTTCATGCAAAAAAAATTTTGCATCAAACACGCATTATTACTTGGCAGTTAAATATTTAACATTTAATCCAACATGAAAAAAAGCAGTAAATAACACTTATATAATATAATATAATGTATAATAACATGTTTATTTATTGAGATGCCCCTATGGACCTTGTTATAGGAGGTAAAGATCAGGAGAAGTAAACATGAAGTGTAATTATGAATACTGATGTTAAATTAAGCTATGATGAGTTTTCACTGTTAATTTAGGGGGAAAAAGTGGCCCGGGAGTTACTGTCAGACCGGCCCACTCAATACACGGCGCGCTGCCCACTCAATACACGGCGCGCTGCCCACTCAATACACGGCATGTATTTCGCCGGTCTACGGCGGCCATTCGCACCTCCGCCGGCCCCGCCCCGACAGACGCCCGGCACGACCGCACGGCGCAGACCGCGGTTATGGAGAAAAGTTTTTAAAAGCACCGTAGTGTCCAGCCGTGCTATATGGGGTCAGATCAGTCTCAATAATCACAAATGCACACAGAAAGATTCACAAATGCGTACAGAACAATTCACAAATATATTAGATTTACAAATGCACGCAGAATGATTCACAAATACATTCCAATGCACAAATAAATAAATTACGATTTATATAAATGTAAAAAGAAATCACAAATATATTTCTGCATTTGTAAGTATTTCTGTGTGGATTTTTTACATTTGTTTGTGGATTTGTATGCATTTCTTTACAGATCTCTCCTCGGATTTATGAGACTCCCCTGACGTGGCTAGATCCACAAATATGCGTTTTTTTCAACGTTCTCTTTTTCAACCAATCACATGAGCGCAGCTCCCCCCTCCCCTCCCCACAAGGCTGCCAGGCGTTAGAGTTACGCAATTTGCGGAAGCGACAGGGGAAGCTCAAAGGCACATATTTGACATTGATTTGAAAACACTTTACACTTTTCTCCCGAATAGTTTAAGAAATATTCCATAACAGTCCACTCTCCTCTGCTGCCCATTGCAACCTGCGTAATCTAGGGATGTTCTGTGATGGATCCATGTGGTTTGACCCTCATGTTAAGCAGCTGTCCAGGTCATGTTTCTTCCACCTACGAAATATCAGTAAACTGAGATCTGTAGTATCAACAGCTGAACTAGAGATGATCATACACACATTTATCTCCTCACGCATTGACTACTGCAACTCACTTTTCACATCACTCAGTGCATCTGCTCTCAACCGTCTGCAGGTCATCCAAAACGCTGCTGCCAGATTACTCACCAGGACAAATCGACGGTCTCACATCACTCCCGTACTCCGATCTCTCCACTGGCTTCCTGTAGCATCTAGGATACACTTCAACATTCTCACCATCACTTACAGAGCACTTCACGGCCAGGCTCCTACATATGTAGCTGAATTACTTCACCCTTATTCACCCGCCCGCGCTCTCAGGTCAAACATGTTAAACTGTCTGTCTGTCCCACGCACTCGCCTTCAGACCCGTGGTGACAGAGCTTTTGAGGCAATAGCACCGAGGCTGTGGAATGCTCTGCCTGAACTCTACGTTTCACAGACTCTGTGAACACATTCACAAACCAGCTCCAAACACACCTGCTTAGACTGGCATTTGACTAAAAACTCATGTCCTCGGCCTGCTTTTAAACACGTTTTAATTTTGTACTTTCTGTGTGTATGTAAATTGTTCGCCCTTAAATGGTCACATTGTGTTTTTTATGTTTGTAATTCTGCCCTGTTAAGCACTTTGTGACTTATGTCTGTAAAAAGCGCTTCATAAATGAATAAATCTTACTTACTTACTTATAAGCAGAGCATCAAACACAATCTGAGCAACCAAGTTGGTAAATTACAACAACACTGAACACCATTTAAACATTAGCTTGTAGCAGGAATGCCATTTCTATGTATTTACTACTGTCAGCCTATCCCAGGGGAAGAGCTCTCTCCCCTTTAGGAGACTATGAAGGCCCCACCAGAGACGAGCAACACTGGACTTTGGTTGGAATGTACAAAATACAAACCAGTTTTATTTGGTTTTTACAGAAAGTAAGGTAATGAAGAATACAAAATAAGTCAAAGATAAAACAAAATGACAGATGTACCAAGTTCAAAAAGAACCAAGTCTCTCAAAGAGCAAGAACCCCCAGAATCCTTTGCTGTCTCCTCCCATATACACACTTCTCCTTGGTGCTTCTGCAACCTCCGGGTCCATATAAGGCAGACAACAGATCATCTTTAATCATTGGACTGAACAGTTTTCATAGTCTTATCATTTCTGACAGACTGATTGTTTAGGTTAACTCTTTCCTGTCTAGCTCTCATTGAACAGGACGTCTGCCTAACAATCACAATAGAGTTTCTGAGTTTACAACCTTTCTCCTCTGCTGACTGTCTATCATCAGGTCAGAGTGCATTTAACTCTGTTCACTCATTTCTTTAGCTTTAACATTATTCAACATCAGCACATATCATTACATTTTGATAAATTGTAGAAAAACACACATCAAAGCTCATCATCATTGAACTGTTGCTAAACAATATGGGATTACATGTAACGAGTATATTGATATGTGACAATAAAACACTCTTAGCTCGATTATAAAAATAGATCGTAACTCATCATAGACAATGGAAAGTTAAAGAGGATAAAGCTTATGCATAAAAAGGTAAGCAACACCTTAAGATAGGACTTCCTGTTTGGCTATAAGTCACAGGGTTCATGTTTCATATAGTTAGGTGTGAAAACCACCACACGCCCAGAAGCTTCCATTGTGTAACCCTAACCCTTATGTCCCAACATAATCAACTTAATAAATCCATTAAAACAAGTTATGCAAGTGTTGACGTGAGCTTTGAAAGTACATGTCAACACATTTGTTTTGACGAAGCAACAATGATCATGAATACGAATAGAAATAAAAATGATTGAAACGTGATTTGAAAGTGATTGTGAAGCTGTGAAGCAGAAACCAGTTTGAGTCTGTGCATCGAATCAACAAAGAAATTACAACAATCAACGATCAACAGACAATGACACATGTTGTAACTTTATAAGATCATGTGTTTTCCTGCTCTCTCTAGGTTTGGAATACATGTTTGGAATTTGTGAAACATGTTCAAGTTAACATGGGATGTTACTTTACTGTTGAACCTTTACTTGTGTTAGATCCTGGGGTTCTTTGGCCCGATACGGGGCTACCTACTGACTCAGCTCTCTATTAAAAGATTGGCAAGCTGGTGTTCTTGCGAGGAAACTCGCCTGGCTTCCGCTAACTGCCGTTACTCCCGACGTCTACCCTGCTTCCTCCGGTCGGTGCGCGCTCGGCCGAGGGACCACCCAGGCCCCGGGCGCTCCCACCAGTCGCGTCGGTTATGGCAGCTTTCCTCTTATGGATCCGTGCTCTTGGTAAATTGCCAGGTTAGGTTTTAACGGGTAGGATCACTTCTAAAACTGTAAGGGGTTGTTAAGTGGATTCGGTCACTAGGATAACCTTTCAGAACTCAGTTGTAAGACATACAATAGACTTAACCTTTTACTTGCCACGAGGAACATTTACCACTTTAAGCAAATTAATGCACTTGAGAGTTTTACTTTAAATGCAGATTAGACATTTATTGCAGGATGTATATATATATTTTGTTAGCAGGGATTCAGGCTACAGCTCACATAATAAAAATCGTTACTACACTTGATTCGTAATTTAATTTTCTTCTTTAGATTATACTCATTGGGTTAGGTTGATGCGTCATCTCGTTTGGAGCTGGATTTCAAAGGTCCGATGAAAAAGTTCTTTTGGAGGTGTTAGGAGCGAAGGTCTGGCCAGACCCTCCGGCCCCTCCTGCTCAGCCAACGGAGTCCATTCAGCGATCCTTCAGGCTCAGTACAAAGTCTTTAAGGCGGTTGTGTCCATCCGTTGTCCAGTTGTTAAAGTCAAGCAGGGGGAGAGGAAAATCTCCGTCTTTCAATCTTTGTCCACGAACGGCGGTCTTTTTTTCCGTGAGCAGAGACGAAGTCCTCCGACGCGGCTGTCGATCGAGGTCCAGTGTTTCTCCATGGATGGCTCGGTCAGCGTCCCGTCGTGAATTCCCGTCTTGCTGTTTGCAAGTTACTTCTTTTATAACACTTTTGGGCTGCCTCTCCCGTCTCTCCCCCCTCTTCCCCAACACGTCCTCCCTCAGCACATGATTAACATGACATCATTGATTTGGTGCATGTGCTTCGAAAAGTACCTAACTTTTGTGTGTGTGCATGAGGTAATCACCCCAACTTCCCTGTCTGGGCGCTTACACAATCAAGCCCTGCGCGTGTGTCTGGGTGTTCAACATCTGTTGCACTTCCCCTTTTCCTACACTCACATTTCTAACACAGATTAGTTATCATAATCACAGTTACAGTTGTTAATCACTTTGCTTAGTACAGATTTGCTTCTATTTGACACCCCCTTCTTGAGGTCACAGGCTGCCTCGCCTTAGCTAGTAGGAATCTCACAGGAAGTTTTCATCGGCCGGGGCAGTGATGACGAGCACGTCGTCCTCTGGTGAAGACGGTCCTGATGCCCGCTCTCAGCTGTCGATCACCACTAGGTGATGAAGGTTAACCTCGTTAACTTCTCCACACGGCATGTACCGCATATGCATGCATCCATAACCTTCACCGGCTTATGGTGCATGCGGTTAAACTCTTTTCTTTTTCCTGTGACCCGGAGTGGTTTCTGGTCTACGGGTCCCTGCCATGCAACGGCTAGGGTGGTCGGCAGCAGGCAAACCACACAGGCATTCTTAACTTCTCTCCATTGCAACACTTCTTTTTCTCTGGAGAGAAATCACTTCTTTGCGCAACCCAACTTCCTCAGGGCTCTTCCTGCCCAGAGCCCCGTAGCACTCCTTCTCATGGTAACCACCCCTTTGACATTGGCCACTCTGACGTAGGGAGGTAAATCTTGTATGTTGGTGGCCATTCTTGAGTTCCTGGTTTCTCCTAGTACGGAACTGGCTTCAGCTGCCCTACTCCTTGGATTCCTCTTTTCTTGAGTTGAACAGTATTGCTGTCCAATATCTTGACTACTATGTCGGATTTATCGTACTTGGCTTTGGCTGCTTTGACTCCACGAGCACCAACCGGTACTTTTCTCCGCTCTTCCCTGGTACCCCAAGGGGTCCTGCCACATCCATGCAGATAGAGCCCCAGGGTACAGTACTTTTAATGGTGAGTCCTCCCACCCTTTGTCCTCTCCTTCCTGCGTTGTATCGACCACACAACTCAGTCTTTTAGGATTCTGCGGACTTCTTTTTCAGGAATCCAGAGTCGCTGCTTTCCCAGTTCCCTTTGTGTTGGAACGGTGCCTGCATATCCTAGTGCGCCATGCACCGCCTGCACCACCTCCTCCACGCTCTCTTCTGGGACTACCCTTCCTTTGGGCAATTCTTCCCACTTCTCGATCCCAACAAAGACAACTTGTCTCATCTGGACAAAACGATCCACTTCTTCGTTTCCTTGCCAGTGAATTTCTTCTCGCGTGTGGGCCCTCTGGTGCACCACTTCGAGCTCCATGCTTAGCCGTAATTCGGCTATTTTTCTCCATAGGTTTTGATGAGCCACTTTTTTACTTTTAGCGCTCTCAAACCCATTTTCCTCCCATATGGACAGGTCTTCGTTAAGGGCCTGAGCACAGTAATAACTATCAGTTATGACTCTAGCTCTTTTCACCCTTCTCTTTGCACTGCTGTTCTACTTCTCCTTTAACCGACGCCCTACTTTCTTCTTGATGTAGGTCGGTTAGGTGTTGTTGGATGGCAGCGTCCCAGGTGGTCCATCCTCTTCCGTACAGGATGACCTGATGTTGGACGTTGCCTCTGTTGTCTTTATCCGGTGTCGGTTCTCCCGATGCCGCTCGTTCTGCCGCGTCGTCCCTCTGGTCCTCGCTGCCGTCCGGTGGCGATTCCTTCATCGGGGCCGCTGGCTCGTCCCACTGGGTCGCCTCCGTCTGCCGGCCGGTCCCTGGAACGTCTGGTCCGTTCTGCTACTCTTGCATCTTGGACTTTGTCTTTGTCTTTGTTGTCTCGAGTCGCCGTCCTCCCAAAGCCTCTCGTCGCGCGTTGAGTAAGGGATGGGGTCGGGCTCTGGCCCCTCTACAGGTCGGATGTTTCTGGTCGATGCTCCTCCGTCGCCTGCGGCTTCTCCTGTGCTGGCTTGTAAATACCACACACAGCTTCGATTCGTGGATGTCTCGCAATCGGTCTGGGTGTTCAACATCTGTTGCACTTCCCCTTTTCCTACACTCACATTTCTTACACAGATTAGTTATCATAATCACAGTTACAGTTGTTAATCACTTTGCTTCGTACAGATTTGCTTATAAAATGATTATTGATCTCATCCATCATTATTATGCTTTGTGTCTTCTCTTCTCAACCGCCGTTATTTCCCCATCCCTTGAAGCCAACACCCTGCTTACTTCCTCTTTCTCCAGACTTTCAGGACAAACAATCTGCACTATACTCAGATACACATTATTATTATTATCAGGTTTATATTTGTTAAAATCACTTTACATTTGTTATGTAATACACGCTTGCTTTAAAATGATTATTCGATTTCATCCGTTAAACAATAATTATACGCTTTATGTCCCTTTAGCCTAATTTACATACCGAACATGTATTCCCTCATTTAAGGCAGCTTCCCTGGGAGCTCAACTCTATTTGACACTTGTAAACCCATCTCTCTGTTAGCAGACCAAGGATCTAACAAGTCATTGTCATTGCTGCTACTGAACCGGACGCAGGTAGACATAGTTGTTTGCATAATAAATGTAGAATCCAGGGTACACAGGCTCAGTGAATGTGGTGTGAAAGGTGTAGAGGTGGCTCAGTGTGTCAGAGGAGACTTTATAGAAGGACAGAGTGCCAGCAGGCCAGTCCAGATACACCCCAAGTGTTGGGCAGCCACCAGAGGGGAAAGACGTTTCCTTCACCTTACCATTATGATAGGCCTCCAGTGTGTGTTTTCCATTATGATATTGGCCAAAAGCCCACGATACGGTATTTACTCCAAAACTGCTCTTTCCAAAAAATCCCTTTCTGTGAATTCTGTTGTATGCAACAGCAGCGTAGATAGATTTCTTTCTAATTGAATCATGATCCCACTCTATCTCCCAGTAATGGCAGCCAGATAACCCCTCTTTGCACAACACCTGAGTATGTGTACCAAACCTCTCTCGGTGATCGGGATAACTCTGCCGTTCTGATTGACTTGTTGCTTTCTTGTTTCCAGCAGACAGAATGAGGTACTTCTGTGCAGTGTTTGGGTCCAGGGTGAGATCACAGGCATCTGATGGAGAGACCAATACAAACTCATTAATTCTGATGGTCAAACAGGTTTCTGGAGGACATTGATTAGTGCAGAGTATTTTGCACTCAAAGCATGAATAAACTTACACCAGGTCAGATCTCTTCTGTCTGTGATCTCAGGATGGAGGTGAGGTTTTGAAAAGTCTTCACTGACCAGATTGCCTTTGTTGTAATGGTAGATGGTTGCTCCTTTGTGTTTCTCATTTGGAGTGCCTGTGATTAGGAACCTGAACCCCTTGTTGTTCTTCCGTGCTCTGGCAAGGTCACGGAAAGCTTTGGCTTTTTCTCTCATTGTGGTAACAACTTCATCTGAGGAGAACCACTGGTCTTCATTAGTGCTCCTTATTTTAGTGGAGTCCAAGTAGGTGGCCATCACATCAAGGTTGGTATCACCCCTTATCATGGAGGTGAAAACAAAGCACAGAGCATGATCTACATCTCCATCAAGAACCTCTTTGTCCAGCTCGGACTTATTTCGGACGATCTTTGTTCTCTCCATGATATCTACACAGGATCTGATGACGTTGATTTCTCTCTCTTTGTCATCCAGCCACTTGCTTAGTTTCTCTTGACTGAATGGTGACTTCTCTCTGTCTTCAAATGTTTCTTCCAATGAGCTCTCATCTTCTTTACCTTCACGGATGGAGGTGAGTTTCTTCGCCATGGTCTGCTGGAGGTCAGATGCATAGCGGTCACACAATTTTTGGAAAGTTTTGAACTCTTCATGAATATATGGAAAGTTCTCTACCACGCCGTCTTTCAGAGAGTCGTTGCATCTCATTCGTATTTCCCTCAAATCTTCAAGAGCATCCTGCATCTTCCCCACCAGTCCAACGCTGATCCCACTCATCAGCTCAGCAGCTTCAGGAATCAAATTCTTCAGTGGCATCAGCCAGACCTTCACTGGGACAGCATTCTCTCCTTTTTCTCCCAGTAGCTGTGGAAGTTGTCCACAGGTCTTCACTGCCTCTTCAAATGTTACAGGGATGTTCTTCAGGATGAAGTCTCCAAAGAATTTGCAGGAGCATTTATTAGTCAGGGCTTTTTCGTCATCAGTCAGCTTGATGCCAGCTTGCTCCGCAAGACTAAATGAGGGGATCTTGTTTATCACAGCCCTCATGTTTCCCTGGATGTCTTGAACGCTGCTGGTGTCTAACCTCTCACTGTCAAACACAAAGAAAGAGTTTGCCCCATAAAGGATGCCCGTGACTACATGTGTTGCCGAGCTCTTCTTAATAACTTCCATTTGGTGGGCGTCTAAAGTCAGCAGGTCAGTTATTGACAACTGTTTGTAGTGGGTGGTAGATTTGTACTGACACGTCACTCTGCTCTGATTCTTGAATTTCTTCTGATCATTCAGATACATGGCAGATCCTCCAACCTCGATCAGTCCACTGAGGAAACTGGCCTTCAGAGAAGCTTCAACATCCAGCAGAGAAGACTTGGATTCAATGGTGTCAGATTCAGTCATTTCAAAATGACTGTAGGATTGAACACTTTCAGTTATCTTCCCTTGTAGAGTTGTATCATCCCACAATGTCAAACCTTTGGAAATTGGAAAACAAAGTACGAGGATCATTTTGTGAAATTTAATTTATTTAATCAATTTCACAAACAGAATGAAGAGGAAGAAGCGACTACACAAAACCAAGTAAGTTGTGATCTCGATTGTGTTTACTCGTATTAAAGTTTGACAAGTTTTTATACAGTTTGCTAATTAATCATAAGATAATGTTGCGGTCCATAATCAAAGCTAACTAGCTGTTTGATTCCAAAAGAGCAAGTAAGAAACAACTTTGACAAGAACAACAACAATTCAATTGTCTTCTTTATCACATGATAATATATCAGCTACTAATACAGCATGCTTCCCTAAAATGTATAACTAATGAATATTCACAACTACGTTATGGAATTAAAAAGCATTTGCTTATTATTTCAATGGTGTGTATGGATGTTAAAAAGGTGAGGACTGAACAGTGAAATGATTTCAAAGTCCCTTTAAGCCAGGGGTGTCACACTCATTTCCACTCTGGGCCACATCAGCATCACGGTCGCCCTCAAAGAGCCGGTTGTAAATGTAAGACTGTATAACTAACTACTCCCTAACATATTGTTAAATAACTCTCTCTGCATTTGATTATTGTTTATTGAAGTGTATATATATTGTACATGCAGTGATATAAATGTAAAATTATATTTATGCAGATTATAGCATAAATCCTTTTAATTGAGGGTTAAGAAACCCACATTACTCTATCAAAGATCAAACTTTTAAAGACAATAACAAAGACAAATATCAAACACAAGTTATTACATTAACTTTGTTCAAAGCTATTTTTGTCATCTCTCTGCATCACTAATGTTCCTCCCTGTCGTCGTCCCGTGCATGGCAGCTACATCCAAGAGCTGCTCACAGAGAGTCAGGTCTGATAAACACGGATAGATGCTCTGTAGCATCCCGGCTGAATAATGGTCTGTATTCTTGAACTGATGGTCCAGAAGTCTTTAATGAATCACACCTGGCGAACTTGTGCCTATATCGGCCAGGTGCTAAAATAATAAAATCGTATCCATCTTCCTTGTTAAATCACTTTTTCCATCCCTTCAGCGACTTTTCTAACGGCTTTCTTACCTACTTCCGGTTTATACCTTCAAAATAAAAGCGCAACAGGAAATGCACCGACTGCAGTGACAAAACGTCCAAAATAAAAGACATAAAAAAGGAACAATCTATTTAAATACACTACACATTCTCAGAGGTCCTTTACATGCGCTGTATCTGTGTTGTCTGTGCTTTCATCAGTGTTGGTGGTGTTTCTTCACAAGTCTGTATCTGGTCGGAGCTCACCTGTAGCATGCACTGGGCCTTAACTTTTGTAAATATATTCTGCTGCGATTGCAGTCTGCCTTTTAATTCTTGGACAATTTTATGTTTTTCTTGGAGGCTAAATTTAGCATACTTGGCTCCGTGTTTGGTGTCAAAATACCGACGTAAATTGTATTCCTTCATCACCGACAAGCATCAGAAGACAGAGCGCTTTTTCTCCTTGAAGCACAAACATTTATTCGCTTTCCCATCTTTCATTAAATATTCTTCCCTCTGCATACATTTTTTGCTTCTGGGATTATTTGTTGATCTTTTTCAACTCAATCACTTGTTGGAAAAGTGCTTTACAGGCTGTTGCCTCTCCTGTCCACCTGTTGTGATAGTTTTAATGTCAGCACACGGACAACATGTTGTCGTGAGTGAATAATAGTGATGTAACGGATCATTGTCGATCTGTGATCCGTACGGATCCCCCCTCATGGTTCGGCACACATGTGAACCACGGATTAACACAGTGTGCCTTCACCATCACAGTGTGAAATACAATTTTACTGATAAAGTTAAATGCCGATATGGAAAAACTGCTGTCTAGCGGCAGGATGCCATCATTTCACGGGTCACACAATCAGCGACGCATTGTTGTATGTAGCTTATGGTCACTGTACGTATACTGTAAAGCAGCATAGACTTTAATTGTAAGACAATCATATGCCTTTTGTATGAAAGACCATTTCCGGCAGAAAAAGAAAAGAACAAAAGAATATGAAAAGTTAGACTTGATAATAAAAATATCCCCATGGCAGTTTTGGTGCATCCATCTGTTTCCAGTTGCTGTTCAGAAAACACTGTGACTTAGTCGAAATTATGAAATAGAAAGTCATAATTATGACTTTTAATAGGGATATTTTTATTATCAAGTCTAACTTTTCATCTTTTTTATTTATTGTTTTGCTGGCAGATTCGCGGGCCACATAAAATGACGTGGCGGGCCTTGAGTTTGACACCCCTGCTTTAAGCAAAGCTGTGAAAGGCAGATATGTAGAGAAATATTTTAATAATGTAGCACCCCGTTACCACAGAGACCCGGTTCACAAAACCGTAAAGGCACGTACACGCAGGAAGCAGTGTTATAAAAATATAAATGCTTTATTGGTACAAAACTATGTGGAGTAACCAGTGACAGCTGGTTTAGCAGGAGGAGTTCACAGACCATGCGATAAGATAGGCATCACAAACAATTTAAAGCCAAATAAACAAAACAAAAGACCAAGGCAGGACCAATCCTTCAGCTAACCCTGAAAATGTAATCTAAGATTTACCTGGGATCAGTTTTTCTTTCCGAGCATCATAGAGCGTTCCTAGGGTGAAAGGTCGACCCAGGGCAGCAACATGGTTCAGATCTGAGGCCATTTCTCCAACCTGATGAGAAAAGTGAGCACACAGCTTTCAGTACTTCATTTACACGGTTAAGTATATTGAGTGTTGAGAGTTTAACACTGGGAGTAAACTCTACTCCTGCACTCAACAAAAAGACTAAAAAAGACGGATAGTTTGACACAGACTGGAGTTCAGTTAAACTCTCAATGTACTTCTGTCTCTGTGCACCCAGTCTGTCCTCACCTGGTGAAGTTGTGTAGATCAGATCAGTTGTGTGAGAGTCTTCTTGACGTCCAACCGGAGCTTCCAGTGTGATGATCTGTGATGTTCTCAGATGACTTATATCCTGTCAGTCTCTGCTTCTGACTCCTCCCATGACACGCCTCCAGACTTGACCACCCCCAGGTCTGAGCCTGGCTCCACGTACTGTATTTATTGCAATTTATTTAAATGTACTATTAAATCCAGAGTGTTCACTACTTATGACTTTAAGATGCAGTTGTTACTTTTTCAGTAGAGTAGAAGAAGATATTTTTCTATCGTCATGACCGGCACGCACATGCACTCGCAAACACACACACACACACACACACACACACACACACACGCCTGCAATGGAACAAAAGCGCATTAGTGCTGTGGATCACATTTCCTCTTCTGTCAGACTGAGGAACGAGGCTTTCCCGTACACACACACTACCAGGATGTCCATTAACAGGATGCGACTCTGAATGTGGGTTCAGATCGATCCACTGACCAAAGCAAAGGGTGTGTGCTGTGCGTCTGCACTCTTGCAAAATAAAATGTTGCTACAAATGATCCATGTGGTTCATTTTATCTCACCAATAAAGGAAAAGAACATTAATAACATTTTACAAAGAACAAATGTATGTTGACTGAATCTGTGTTTCAGAGCAACACTCACATTCACAAGACTTCACACACACACACACACGCGCACACGCACACACACACACAGGATGTCCATTAACAGGATGCGACTCTGAATGTGGGTTCAGATCGATCCACTGACCAAAGCAAAGGGTGTGTGCTGTGCATCTGCACTCTTGCAAAATAAAATGTTGCTACAAATGATCAATGTGGTTCATTTGATCTCACCTGTAATGACCGTTGCTTCCCAATAAAAAGTCACTATGGTTGCTGTAATGCCTGTCCTGACGCGTGCCATCAATAACAGTCCAGGTTCGAATATTGGTACTTTTATTCCTCACATACAAAGAGTTCACAACTTTCTCCTTCACTTATGCATTTGCCAATATATCACAACCCTTGCCGTTGTTACCTGCACGTTGTTACCTGCACGGTCAAAAACTGTTTGCTTCTTACCTATGCGCAACACCTGTTCCCAATGACCCCACTGATTATATTGTGTGGCCTGACTCACAGCGCCACTACCGCCCCATGTGGTGGGAGGTTGTACCACAACAAAAACAACAAAATGGTTCTTACATCACCAATAAAGGAAAAGAACATTAATAACATTTTACAAAGAACAAATGTATGTTGACTGAATCTGTGTTTCAGAGCAACACTCACATTCACAAGACTTCACACACACACACACACACACACACACCTACACACACACACCCACACACACACACACACACACCAAACACACACACACAGCTGCTTGTCTTCCGACGCCGTCTGATCAACGCTCCATGAAAACAAGTGTGAGGAAAGTTCATCATGAGATTAAGGTCATCCAGATAAAACGTGTCACGGATGACATTTTACTGTCATTGTACTTACGATACTTATTCTTACTATACTTTTGAGAAGTATAAAAATACTTTCTGCCAACCCTGCTGTCTGCCCCCGTCTGAGTGCTGAACACCTCCTTTCATGCTTACTGTCAGTTATCCCGTCCACAGAGGCAGGAATGTTATCTCGTCTTCCTCCAGTTTCTCCCCTCCTCTCTTTTACTATCATATATATATATATATATATATATATATATATATATAGTACATACTGTATAACAGCGTCTTCAGGTGCAACATGAGGACAGAGTCAAAGACATTCTGAGCTTGTAAATCATTTTCACATCTTTTGATATGATCTTCTGTGATCCTGTGGAGAAATGTATGCAAACAGAGACTCGACTGGAAGTCTATTTATTTGGAGTATTTCTTTGTACATTTGTTCAACTGAAGTTGTAAATCTCAAGAATATAGTTTCATTTTCTACAGAGAACAATGTATTCACAGCAGCAGGTCGTGTACGTGGGGTGTGGTCAATAAATGACAGTTGCTGTGTCTTTCATGGTAATAATGCAACATGTGTGGAACTTTAATGAGTCAGAGCAATAACATTGGTTTATCAACAATACTTTAATATAGTGCAGCTATTCATATTCATGACCGGAACCTTCATTTAGACCAACTTCAGGACTTTACCAGGTCTGTGGATCTTAACACAATAAAAACTCTAACACTGCAGAGCTTCAATAAACACCAGCTGCATGTTTCACTGTGATGTATTTGCTATGTTGAGCAATTTACAAGTGTCTGCAAGTTGATTTTGATAACAAACTACAGTAACATGACACCAGTGGGCCCATGGAAGGAAAGATGCATTCAGGAATGACACTTTGTTGGTAATGTCATTTCTAAGCACACAGGAGTCACTGGGCTGAGTGTTGGTCGAGTCTTTACGTAAATGGGAAGACGTGAGGAAGAAAGTGGGGAACATGTGAGTGAGGGAATAGCACACAAAACACAGACCTCTTTATTCAACATGTAATAGAATACAGTCAGTGTCATATTTACTCTTAACACTGTATGTAACCTGGTGATGAAGAGAATACACATCCTTCAAAATGAACCGAAGCGGTAACGATTACAACGCTGGATTGTGGAGAAGAGGCCCAGCGCTCTGAAGCAGAACATGAAGAAGGACAGCGCGAGAGAGGCGATGGATTCATATTTAATGAAGAGAAAAGGTGGACAGGACACATTGTTGTTACACAAAGCTTGCTTTGAGGCAGGAGGAAATGTGGTCCATTGTATGTGCCAATAATTCGTATAATGTCGTATTTTTCACACAACGGTGCTGCAGAGGAGAACAGAGGTGTTTTATTTTAGGTCCACTGTTACAAACACAGCTGATCGGATCAGGTACGTATCTGACCTGGTGCAGCTTCTCACTTATAGTTTCTATGGGAGACGTTATTTGGTGGTTTTCTATCTCATGTCACACAAATCTTAGAAATCTCCGTACCTATGAAAAGAAAAACACAGAATAGTGAATAGAAATAGATTAGAAGACATGCAATGAGCACCTGTTCCATGAATGCTGTGGTGCATGTATCTCACAGCACCCAAGATATGACCACAAAGAACTACCACAGGTTTGGCTATAATTTAGACATTCATCTCCTCTGATTTGGCATATTGATTTTAGCTTATTGATTCTGGTTCATAAATTTCTTCAATTGTTAGAACGAGAAACAAACTGAACGACATCAAAGCAACTATCAACTATTTTTTCTCTGATTTAGGCAGCTCATTATTCATAAATAACAGGATACGTGATTCTACCGTACTGTATCTCAACCGAGGGCCCAACAATCAGACAACAACAGTCAGACAACAACAGTCAGACAACAGTCAGACAACAACAGTCAGACAACAACAGTCAGACAACAGTCAGACAACAACAATCAGACAACAGTCAGACAACAACGATCAGACAACAATCAGACAACAGTCAGACAACAACGATCAGACAACAGTCAGACAACAACAGTCAGACAACAACGATCAGACAACAACAGTCAGACAACAACAGTCAGACAACAACAATCAGACAACAACAGTCAGACAACAGTCAGACAACAACAGTCAGACAACAACAGTCAGACAACAGTCAGACAACAACGATCAGACAACAATCAGACAACAACAGTCAGACAACAACGATCAGACAACAACAGTCAGACAACAACAATCAGACAACAACAGTCAGACAACAACGATCAGACAACAGTCAGACAACAACAGTCAGACAACAACAATCAGACAGCAACAGTCAGACAACAACAATCAGACAACAACAATCAGACAACAGTCAGACAACAGTCAGACAACAACGATCAGACAACAGTCAGACAACAACAGTCAGACAACAACAATCAGACAACAACAATCAGACAACAACAATCAGACAACAACAGTCAGACAACAACAGTCAGACAACAACAACCAGACAACAATCTAATTTAAGTCGCCCAACAATCAGACAACAACAGTCAGACGCCGTTTACAAAGGGAACACTTTCTCTTACTTGGAAAGCTTTAATTGTGGCGACTGCAAAGTGACATCGTGTGTTACCAGTTAAGATCAAATACAGTGCAAATGTACATTGGCATTGATCTGGTATACAGAAAACAGCAAGTTTATTTCATATTTCAGAGGTTTAAATGACTTGTTTTTTGCCGAGGTAAGAGAGGTGTTGATGTGCTTCGTTGTATGTTTCAGTGTATGTGACTCACTCCGGTTCATCAGCTGTGGGCGTGTTATAGCTTTGGAACAGCGGCTGCATGAAGAGCCCCAGAGTTCCCACCAGACACACCAGGATGAAGATCCACAGGAACAGACGGTCTATCACCATGGCCACGTACTTCCAGTCTTCTATGATCTGGAACCAAACCAATGAGTTACAGATCGTTAACACGGATCAAATCATGACGACAAAGTGAGTTTGTAGGAGCAGACGTTCAGGGAAACACCATGTTTAACCTCTAGAAGAACATAAAGGTGTGAGGGGTCTCTGAAGGTTTGTGTGCTCACAATCCACCTATTTTACAGCTGATTGTTTGCTGGACCCGTCACCGAAACAGTGACTGTCCAATAGTTTAGCACTACTAGCAGCCACGGAGCACGCCATTAACCAACTAGTCTGTGAGGTTAAGGGTTAATGTGAAAGAACACCCGTTCATGACCCGCACACCCACTGTGGTATTTCCCACTGTGTGGAAAGTAATGTTAGAAACGAGGCCCGAGAGCTTAAACTCCAGCACACAAGATGAGCTCTTTCAGTTTCATATGAGTGATGAGAAACTGCGTCTGTGAAGCGCCATCAGGGTGTAACTGCACTGCAGCCAAAGGAAGAGAGGCTGCTCGATGAAGAACAATTACAACGGATGTTCAGTGTGAGAGTTCGGTGGGATGTTAGAGCCCAGAGCCACACATCTGTGGTTGGGTCAGTCTGTGTTGGTATGAGAGTGTGTGCATGGGTTTCTGAGGTTGACAGGTTGGAACACTGTGACAGAAGGACAAAAGCAGATACTGAATGATTTAAGACGTATGTTCTGCGTACGTTATCTGGCCCTGATCTCTTTTATTCCGCCCTTATTCTTTGTCATCACACATCTCCATAATCTGCTTTTATAGGTCTTGTCTTCCCTCATTCTTTCCAATAATGTATTCTGTCTTCCTTTTCTTTCCTCCTCTGATCCTATCGCTTCCTGCTCATCATCACTGATGTGTTCTTTTAAGCACGGCTTTATCTCCTCACCCCTTCATCGTCATCTTCTGTCTTCATGTGTTCAGCGATGTATCTTACTCCATCCACCGCCTCCTCCACATCTGCATCCCACTGAACAGCCGAAGGCCTCTGGAAGTCTGAAAACCCACCACCCCCATCTGGGACGTCGTCCACCTTCCAGCAAAACTTGTGTGCCAAGTCCTCGTTCACGTAGAAAGAGTCGGCATCTGTTCGGATCCCACCGAGTCTGACGTTTGAATACTGCCTCTTGTCTGTGCCGCTCTGGGAGGTGTTTTTGTCGGCGGTACTCCGGTTTGCATACTTCTTGCGGAGTTTATCATGGACGTTGGAAGATCCCGGACGCCTCATGAAGAGGAAGGTGGGGAGGCGGACTAAGAAGAAGCGCTTGACCCAGTCGGGCATGTGGTGGGTGGATGGGGAGCGGTGATGCACATTGAGGACACAGACACTGGTCACAATGGAGAAAGTGACCAACACCATGGTGAACATCAGGTATTTACCTTTGAGAGAAAAGAAAATCACGCGTTACTCTGTCATTGAATAAGTCTGAATAAAGGTCCCGTGTGGCTCACCTTCTTCAGGCTGCACATTCCACATCACTGCTTCCATCAGTACAACAAGAACATCACGTCACACTCACCAATCTGCTGCTCTGAGGTTCCAATTTTAACAGAAATACAGTTTTCATTTACTGAGCAATTCCAAAGGCTACCACCACGCTGCTGCTGCTGCTGTCAATAACAGAGAGGACCTGCTGCATGTTTCACATTAACAGCCTGCAGGGGAGGGACGGGGTGACGCCCCCTGAGCTGTGTGATGTGAGATTTAACAGCTAATAACATCAATAGCAAAATCAATCAGAAAATTAGGATTTATGATTAAAAAAAATCAGGAATTTACTGCACCCGAGCAAAAACATTGTCCAATACATAATCTCCCGTAAACATTACAACCTTTTACACTTTGGCTGTTCTACAGATTAAATAAATGGCTTCATTAATGATAGGAGACGAACAGCACTTTTCATCTGCAAGAAAGTGAGTTTATTACCCACAATGTGAAACTAGTCTTTCATGGGAAAAGTATTAACAATCTGATTATTTAGGCAAAATCTGACTGAAGGATATGTTTCTGTCTTTGAACAAGATATCAAAGAAGTTACTTGTGTGTTATTTCTTCATTTAACTTTGATCAGAACTGAGCAGAGATCTTGACATATTTTAGATATTTATTATTTAATTCCAAATAATGCGAGACTGGTCTGGAAGCAATGGTTGACAGAGATACTGATGAATATCACTGACCTATGAGTGGCACTGCCAGAGAGGTGGGTGGCACGATCTTTGATATCAGCAGCAGGAAGACAGTGAGCGCCAGCAGCACGGAGATGGTCAGCGTCATCTTCTCCCCACAATCTGACGGCAGGTAGAAGACCAGGATAGCCAGCGATGTGATCAGCACACAGGGGATGATCAGGTTGATGGTGTAGAACAGCGGCTTCCTCTTGATCACAAAGTCGTAGGTGATGTCCAGGTAGGTGACGTCATCGGGGTCCTCGTTTTTGCGCGCGGGAAGCGAGACGATGTCCCACTCTCCGCTCGGCGTGAAGTCATCGCGGCTGGCAAAGTCGCTTGTGAGCATCAGATCGACTTCCGTGTGGTCGTAGGTCCAGGAGCGGAACTTGAGAGTGCAGTTCTGCTGGTCGAAGGGAAAGTTCTGCACCTCGATGGCGCAGGCCGACTTGTAGATGGCCGGGGGAAGCCAGAAGATGTCTCCTGTGTTGGACACCACAGCATTGCAATAGAAGGAAACCTCGTACACGCCATCAGCACTGTGAGAGGTTGTGGGCGAGATCAGAAAGTGGATGGATGCAAAGTCTGTGATTCCAATCAACACAGAAATAAGACATGTTGGAAGTCTTAAGGCAGCACGGTAGACCTGTTTCCCTTCATTGCAATGATAATAATCAGAGAAACCCAAAATCCCCGTTGAGTAACGTGCTTGTTGTGCTTGTAAAGCGCTGATGTTGTTGGAAAACCTCTTAACTCCATTGACACCACACAGTAATCCATGAAATGACTACACACACACACACACACACACACGCTGTAAATGTCGTTGCATTCTTTCATTACACTCACTGATCCAGATCACCTAAATCAAACATGTACACATTGCTCTCTCTGGTGGGCTGACGCGCTACACCTACTTGTTGTAGAGCACAATATCAGGGAGCCAGATGTGTTTGGATGGGATTCGTAGTTTCTTGATGCCTTCGTACTTCTCTGGGTCCCATCGAAGCCTGTAGTCGTTCCACTCCTGCAGAGAGAGCGTTCATGAACAAACACAGCAGAATAGTGTGTGTTGAACACTGTGTGTGCTTTGGATAGTTAGGAAGATGAAATCGTACCTGAAACAGCCACAGGTTGGTCGTCATTATCTGTTCTCTCTCATTCTACAAGAAAACAATCGTCAGCGTGTCATTCGATAAGCATCATCTCAATAAAAATCCCTTTACAATGTAAACGGTTGAATTATTATCATGCTGTCTGCTGCCAGTGGATTTAGCACAACACACTAAAGGCCAAAGGTCAAAGCACAGCTTCATGGAGAGGACGCAATAATTAACAAAATATCCTGTTGATCCACAAAATCTCACAGATGTATATTTAATACAGAGCTACATGTATTTCCCTGATTAAACATGATAAATTGTCGTATTTACATAAATTTCAGATGTGATATGTATGATTGAATGCAACACAAGGCATCAGGTGGGATGTGATGGTGACCGGAGGCTGAAGCGTTGAATGATTGAAACGATACTCACGACACTGATGAGCTGCGACAGAGACACCTGGATCGAGATGGTGACCTGTTGGCTCTTGTTGACAGCTGGTCTGATCAGCTTGTTGTAGCGCTCTGGACCCAGCAGATAGTTCACCAGCCGCTCCTCCGCGTTCTCTGCGCTGCTGCCTGCAGACCGCTCAGAACACGGAGAGGAAAACATTTCATTGAGGAAGCGCTGAAACCATTTCAAAGCTTAACAGCACAGGGACGCTTCATGGACCTTTACTGGACCTTTACTTGTCTCGGGGTCGTGTGTCTTGCTCATCGACTCACTGAATACAAAGACGTCACCGCATTATGTTTAGGGTTAGGGTTCCAAGCGTGATATTCATCACAGCATGTTTTCAGTCCAGTGACACTATGAATGATGAACAATAAACAAGTTGGGTGTAAATGAAGTAAATCCACCAAAGGGCGGAATCACGTGTTCTCTTTAGTGTGTGTGTGTGTGTGTGAGAGAGGGTGTGTGTGTGTGTGTGTGTGTGTGTGTGTGTGTGTGTGTGTGTGTGTGTGTGTGTGTGTGTGTTGCAGTCTCACGCTGTACTGCAGGGTTTGGAGCAAAATAACAAACAGAACTGCAGTCATGCATCCATCACTGAGAGGATCCTGAAGCTTTGTGTTTCCTCAGCCCTGAATCATTGGTTACATAAAAGTGACCGTATGAAGAAGTCAGAAGCAAAATGCTTTTGACTCGCTCTCCTCGCTTCATCTAGACATTACGTCTCCATCGTCAAACAAACAAAGTGACAATAGCGCAGAGAGCGTTTAATACCATTCATTGGACCTCATACTTTCACGCATGCGTGAGTAGTTCCAGCTCAAGGGAACAGCAATCACTGTTGGAAAGAGGACCCCAAATATTCCGCGCTCTTATAACATGTTTGACTCACGATGGATAGAACCGGAGACATTGTCTGATTGTCAAAACCTGGCGCCCACATGTCCTACAGTGTAGCTTGACTGCTGGTGGTTCTGTTCGGTCAGAGGTTCGTCATGCTGACAGTAGTTCATGTCCTCAAGCTGCAGAGAGCAGAGATGAGGAGCGGTCAAGGAGCTCTGGTGGGATCACTTATTCTACTCCACACGCTCCGATTCATTTTAATTTTCAAACTCGCAGTCTTCAGACACGATACTCAAAGCGGACTCAAGTAACGATTGATCAGACTTCACAAAGCTCCCTAGAGCCACACTAGGCCTCATACAGCTGACCAGGACCGAACAGGCTTTACTGTGTGACATTGATGGAGTCGTTTATTATACCACTGGACGGGTGCGTTTCTTTAATCTCTGTGTTTTGTGACAACTTCAGTTGAAACTCAGATGCTGTTACTGAGGAATGGTGCCAGACATCATCTCACAGTACAAGGTCACGTCTTCCAACGCTCAACAACATGCTGGCAGACGCAGCAAAGCCTTCATGGCGTATTACATCATTTAAATAATTCAAAGCTGTTTCAGGGTCTCTTCCCTTAATGGATGTTACAGAGAAATGGCTGATGTGCTGCCTGTCAGACCTGATCCGGATCAGATTACACTTGTTTCTGTAGAGCAGACGTGACTATTGATGGCTCTGATTGATTTTTTCTGTCTTAATCATTTTGTCCTATTGAAAGATAAGTCGCGCCTACAAACTAGAGCTAAAGCAGAGCTACAAGCTAATGCCATGTCATGCCTTTGTGCAGCAGTCGACACTCTTCAGAAGAAACCTTGAATGAAGGTCAGCTCAGTGAAGGGAAGCTCTTCTTTAGGACAGCGGTGCCCAACAGAAGGGAGACGCTGCCAGTAGGTAAAAAATAGCCTTCTGTAAATTATTCAAAGAGCCCATCTGCTTTTACTCACGAGCGTTTTAAAAGTATGATCACCACACACAGTTTTTAAAACCCCGTCTCTGCGGGTAACGTTGAGTGTTGGCTGCTTTAAAAACTCAAATTTGTTGTGAAAGACGTACAGCATCGTCTCCTCCTGACAGAGAGGTCCTTCAGATCTGAGGTAAACAATATTCCATTTCAATAAAGGAAAGTGATTGAGTGGTTTACTACCACGATGATACTCCTGGCATGTGGGAGAAAAATGGTCAAACTAATAATTAAAAGCAAAAAATGAAAGACAATTGCACTGCCTGTTGAGTTATAAAAATGCATAAGAGCGACTCTAGCTCCACTGACAATAAGATCTCTCTCTCATCGTGATTACAATATACATCACGACAAAGTATGTTTTCTTGTAATTCAATAAATGAATGTGGGTATGAAATAACTACATAATATATATGTTCTGCGTTTACATGAGTAATCACATTATTAAGACAATAGCTTGATTTAACGACAATGAGCAGAATTCTTATCAATTCAGATTTCCTGAGTAATTTGAGTTATGCGCTTATCAATTTTAACATAATTGTGTGTCTCTGTCTCGATATATGATTTATTCACAATACATTTGTGCGCGTGCGTGCGTGTGTGTGAGTGAGTGTGTGCGTGGTCTATTCATTTGTATATTCATTTTGTAGAGACGTTTTCCTGATGGTGAAGTTGTACATGAACAGCGTCTTATTGTTTTAGTCAATGTAGAGATGCTGAACACGAGGCCACTCCTGTACGTCTCGAGACTTTCATCAAAACAACAGTTTTACTACGTCACCGCACTTAGATACGCGTCCAAACTTTGAGAGTGAAGGAATATAGAAGAGCAGAAGAACATACCTGTGTGCGAGAGAAAGAAGAGCAGGAGGACGGTGTTGGCAGTCATCTCCTTTCTGATTCCTTCAACACACTTGCTACTTTGTTGTATTGTCCTCCAAACAGCAGAAGAAGAAGAGCTCCACTGGGAACAGCTTTGATCAGCAGTGTTTGCGCTCCGTCGTGATGCGGATCTGGTGTCTTCGCTCCTCTGCGCTGGTTCACGCGCACCTGCTTCGGTTCCTCGTCTTTTGCCTGAATATTCAGCAGCGCAATAATGACAGAAACTTCTGAAATATACTAAACAGGACATTTGTTTCAAATGTTTCTTTGCCAAAGATTACATGTTGGTCTCTTATTTCATAGCCGACCACTAGAGGAGCTGGGCTGACCATTGCGCACCGCCGCCTCAGCCACAAACCAGCCACGATCACGCGTAAACCGCTCTCGATCCAAATCCACAAGTCCAAAGAAGTGTCCGCGTGTTGTGTTCATGCCGCTCCAAAAAAATCTCTGAACTTCTTCATCTGTGGATCAAACCAGCAGCGCTCACGTGCGTCAGGTTCGCTCTCCTCCGGTGAAGCGCGGACAAGTTCTAGTGCGGAGAGAAATTGCCGCAGTTGCAGAAAGTGCAGGACGCACCGACAAGACGCTCGTTGTGCGCGTGTTAACCTCCGGTAACTAGCGGTTCATGTCGGAGGCCAGCGACGAATTACTATGAAAGTCCGTGTTGTCCGGAGGTGAAGCCGGATGTGTGTGTGTGTGTGTGTGGGGGGGGGGAGAGATTCACGTCATGGATTGAACTGATGTTGAGCGGCCGGTCTGCTCTGCTGGCCTCCGTCCTGCCAGAGAGCTGTGATTGTGTGATATCCTACTTTCACTTTCACAGCGCTACGTGAAGACAAACGAACAATAGAGACACAGCACGGCCGAGCACATGCAGCTACACCGTCTGATCTAATATGAGCATTATAAGAAGCAATCTATTTTAAGCTGCTTTAATATATTATATATACAGACAGAAAATATATTGTATTGTGTTATGTATATACATGTTTTTTACATTTGTTTTTTTAAGTAAATGCATTAAGTGCATATGCGTGTAATACTACTTTCACTTACTATTTCATTTACATTATTACATGCAATTGTTGTATGATTTGTTTCTATGGACCCCAGGAAGAGTATAGCTGTTGTAACAGCTAATCGGGAGACTACTCAATTAAATGAAACGTTACATTCAACTTTATTTGAATTGTCACATCTACATTAAATCGTATCTCTACATATAACCAATCCTAAGCATGTGGACAGCGGGCTGCTCACAGACACTTGCAGACAGGGGGAGACAGGGATCACCATGAACCGGTGATCATAAGACCCTCCACTGAGCGGGCACCGCACATCTGATCCAGCAACATGCAGCGAGCATGCCATTAGTCATCTGAAGAATCAGTGTCCGAACAACTTCTGTCCAGAATGTTTCCCCACAAATAAGTTAAACAGCAATGTTCAAATCTACATCTTCTCCCTCACTGGAAATCCATAATCTATGAAAAATGATCATTTCAATACTGCGGTCTCCTACTTCAGCGAGAAGTCTTAGTGTGGAATGGAGATTTCAAGTTTCCACATCACACTTGTTTGTAAAGTCGTAATCCTGCTCATATGTCTTTAACTGAGAGTTAAGGGAATAAGAGAAACATTCCCCTTTAGATGTATGTGAGAAATACATCATTCTACACAGTGAAGGTAAAACATCAAGTCACAATAAGCAAAACACGTTTTTGTGCAGAGGCTTCACAAATCACAATAAATACAAGAATGGTAGTAGCGGCAATTGCAGTAACCACATATTTCTTTATTAATTATGCACCAACAGGCTTTGTGTGTCTCCAATTATTCTCTTTTTATTGAGGGATACTTTACTTTGAAACTTATTCTGTTAAAGGACACTCTATAGGAGCTAATATCTCCAGTATACTATCCTACATCACCATCCATCAAAGGCACAGTAGTGGTGCATATGTGGGCTTGCCTTTATAAAAGTATTTGTAACAGTTGGACCAGGCAATGATCTGCAGTCTCACTGAGAGGAGAGTCATGTCGCAGGCCGCTCGGCTGCAGAAGTCACCGTGAAGAGAAAGGATCGAGTGTGAAAGCAATAAAGAGGAGAAGACACGAAGAGGCAGCGCCGCTTCTTAGATATTCCTGCTTGTTGCTCATGAATAACCCATTGCAGATGCAGTCGCATGCATGGATTCTTCTCAGCCAGGGGGACTGAGATGTTCCTTTAAAACAAGCAGGATATGTGAGGAAATAACCTTATGGATCTCATTCTGTCAAAAGGAATGAAACCCATTTTCATAATTGAATCTAAATCAGAAGACACTTTTTTAAACTCCCATTTCCACAAACGCCCCCCCCCCCCCCCTATGGCCATGCATTCACTAAATCACCTAAAACAATGAGTGATGGAGATTTGCCCATTATTGATGGTTTAGCATGTGCATGAATCTCTCACAGACCAGGCCAAATAACCAACAGATTACTCCGTCACACGGCCCAGTGGATATTTCAATCCACCCGAGTGCAGCTTAGTGTCTGCTTTAGTGGCACGAGGGCCCCACAGCTCACCTCCACAACACCCTCCCTCTCCAACTCTGCTTCTCCATCACTACCTTCCTCTCTCTCAGGCTGCTAGGTAACAGTGCCGAGATGATGCCGGACACATTGATATATAGTGGGCACACTGTTTCGTGGGGTCGATATATATCAAGGTGTTATTGTTAGAGCTCTGTGCTTGTTGGTTTTTAATCTTTAAAAGCACCCAAAAGCTATTTAGTGTCACATTTTCTGAAGATTGTGGAACCGGGTCATTGTTTTAAATGAATAAAACAGAAGCAGATGCCGTCATCCTGACTTTACATTCCTAAAGCGGCAGAAACCTCCATCCTTCATTTCCCATAATGCAACTCAATAGCACCTCTTCACACTGCCTGATAAAACCTCCATGTTTTTAATGCCTTTCATTTATTTCGAGTGCAAACCAGAAGCAACCGCTCGGCCCCGATGATGGTTTTCTGAAGTAACACCATGATTCTGAGGAGAAGTCTCAGTGGGTTCATGAGTACTAATCTAGAGGTCGTGTGCAGGGCAGACAGCGCCGCAGCAAACAGTCACTCCATCTTGTGGAGGTTCAACCCGAGCTGGAGGAACAGGATGAGATGAGGAGGCCTCGGCCTCTGTGTGAGGCTTGAGGCGGACAGAGGAGTAGCTTTGAGTGTCGATGGCACAGTGATGATGTGATGTGTGAAATAAACCGTCATGAGAAGCAGACTCTAGGAAAGAAGCCTGCAGAAATCCACTGCTCCCCTTCACATACCTGATAAGCATAGACGCACAACTACAGAACAAATGGCAACAGATCCCCAGAAACACTTTAAACACTAAAATAAAACACTTTAAACTAGTCAGTTACTTAATGTTTCAGTTACTGCATTGGCTTTAATAAAAGCTGAATATTGTAAGGCTGTCTGAGTGTTTTTTATTCTAGCAATTTTCAGGAGTTTTAATTTAGAAAATGTAACATTTTAAAATCATTAGCTTCTAGCAGTTTAACACTGTAGAATGATTTTACAGTATTAAACTGTTAACGGAGATTACAGTAGGAACACTTAACGAACAGTATGTGTTTTCTATACAGCACAGTACTGTAAAAGTGTTTATAAACCTGCCAATCTACCGTGTTCATGGGTCCATGTATTAGATTACAATGACCTAAAGCTCCCCTCGGCATATCCTGTTCATTTCTTCCAGTTCTTTTCTTGACAAATGGTGAACAAGCGACACACCAATGCCGTCTCTTAGGACGTTGACAGCAGTGCTGCAGCAATCTCTGCAGACGAGGGGACATGTGGGACATGCACATGTGGGATATGCATGTGGGTCGGCCTCCAGCCTCCTTAGTTAAGCATTGAAATGTTTTAATGAAGTGTTAACATCTAACGAATCTGTATTTAAGATATGCTGCATTGAGTGTTGTCAGAACTTGATTTGAGCAGGTCCAGAATAAGAGTACAAGCAGAGGATTGTATCTCATGTAAACAAGTCAAAGCATCACTTCACTGCCACCAAGTGGACGTTCCTAAAGATGAAGGGTAAGCGGGAGGCGAGGACAGAATAACTGGAGAACAGCGTGTTAGAAGAGGACGTTATACATTTATTATTGAACCTGCTTTTGAAATCCAAAAGACGGAGTAAGGGATTAAAAAAATCATTGCACTACTTAATAAAGTATTACTAGTAATTACTCTCATACAAAATGTACAAATGTTTGTTAAAAATGTCATTATCGTCATAACAGGCCTTCAAATGATTTTGGTTACAGATATAATACATCATGAAACTACTGCGACACCATTTCAATTATAGTTTCATCGTTTAAAGGAAAAGTATTCAAACAACCCGACAGCTCGCATGGACCAGATGAGCAGAATGAGCAGATCAGCACTAATCACGCGGGCGGTGCCGTCTTCTGAAGAGACATAAATAGTGGGAGTGAGGTAATTGCTATTGTACCAACAACAACAACAACAACAACAAAACGGTCCAACGTAAAACAATCCCAAGACACAGAACGGATGCATACGGTCACAAATAAAGAAAAAAGACGACATAACATATAATTCCCCTCCGTTCCCATGAACATTACACCAGTTTATACACGACACTGAAGGAGAGCTTCATGAAACAACGCTCGTCCTGCTTCTCCACTAACTCACCGTCCTCTTGCACTTTCTGGGAAACAAAACTCTGGTTTGAACAAATGTACTCGTCTGATGCGACGTCTCTGCATAGAGACAAGTTGACTGTGCAGGTGCCTGGCCTGTCTGAGAGTCTCCATAAGGCCCATGTTAGGCTGCCGGCTTAGAACAAAACACCAAGTGTGATGAACAGCTGTGATTCCATTAGAACGCTCTGTGCATGAGGTGAACACCTCAGAGTTACAGCTTCACATGCCGACATGGCCCTACAGAGACCACAGCATCATTAAGAGGCTGATGTGGAGTGAGAATAAGATAGATAATCGACATATTGGGATACTGTAGGTACTGGAAGTCAATGTGGAGAACATGCATGTTTTTAATGCATTCAAATATTCGTCTTCATACACAGATGGACTGTGTGAAAACTGATGAGTGGCTTGTTCAGAATATATAAAGAAAGAGTGTGTAGGTCTTAACTCTACGCACTAAAGTGCTGAAGTGTCACATCCACCGTCTGGAGAAGCAGCAGATTAACTGTGACGTTTAAAGTCTCCTCAAACATGTTCCCCGTCAGCGACGGAGGAATCGCTGATCTCCGTCAACACTGAACACAAAGCTGCTCCGCTACCAACACGATGAAGACAAACGTCTTCAAAAGCTTCGTTCCCGTAAGAAAGCTGGTGACTGAGCGTGTGTGAATGTTTTGTATTAATCTAACTGAACTCACATGATGTGCAGAGAGCTGGGGGAGAGAGCAGGGGGGAGAGCTGGGGGGAGAGCTGGGGGGAGAGCTGCACATGACAGTGAGTGTACGTGTTTGAAAGGCCATTGATGGTAAAGGGGTAACCGTGAGCAGAAGGCGGAGTAGTACGGGTGTAAAAGTCCAAAACAGAAGGTCGAGGAAGTCCAGCGATGAAGTGAGCAAGAGTCAGGAGAAAGCTGCTGATCCCAAGTCAGAATCACTGTCCAGAGTCCTGGATGAAGAAGAGTGAAGGAATCAGGAGCACTGGTCCCAGTTCTGTGGCAGAACGTGTGAGAGGAAGCGTCTGATAGAAGCAGAGAAGTTCACTGATTGGTTGGTGCGTCCAAAAGGGAGTCAGGGGTCGAGGGAGTCGTCACTCGGAATCCCGCTGGACCTCAGAGGCGTCGGCTCGACAGATAGGACAGGTTCTGTTCGCCTGGAAGGAACGAAAACATACGGAGATGTGTGTTAAACAGTTCAAATAGATGCAAGCACCACAGCATATGTATATACACACACACACACGCATACATATACATATATATATATATATACACACACACACACACACACACACACGTATATCAGAGTGAGACCTGCTCCACAGAATGTACGAGGCAGGAGTTGATGGTACAATTCACTTATTCTTCTGTTAGCTAAGCTAGCTAGCCGTCTCTTTACGGTCAGTGAGCTAGCTTGTTAGCTCAGAGAGCCTTTCCTCTTTCAACTACTGAATGAAAAGATGAACACCTCTGAAACCCTGACACCAGGAGTAATGAACTTTGCTCACCTTAAGCCACTTGTCTACACACTTGGCATGAAACTCGTGATTACAGGGCAAGACCCTGAGGAGCTGGCGAGACTCGAAGTCACACATGCACACCACACACCTGTAAGACAAAGCGAAGGGTTACTATTGAAAACAACATGTTGTACAAGATCACACCGCCTCCAACCTGAGACCAACCACAAGAAGAATCCATCACACAGATGTGTGAAGGAATGTACTGACAGCGTTTGTTCAGACTGATGGTTGTTGGAGTTGAAGCGGTATGAAGGGAGCTGTTCTATGTCGGCCTTAGTCAGACCGCGGGGCTTGGCCTCCCCGAGACGTTCTGCCAGGTTCAGCAGGGCCTGAAGGGTTCACACGGAAACACAACGTTTAGAAGTTCACAACGGAAAAAGGATTAAAAGCAGATAGAAAACGGATTCTCTCCGGTCCCGGTTTATTAAAGACCATCATGGCAGCAGTTCGTCCTACCTCATAGTTCTCAACCTCTCCGTCGTCCACGTCCAGCTCTAGATTGATGGTTGGGGCCACATTTGGGGCCACGGGGAGCATAGACCTGTATGTGGTTGAAGACAAAGTAAACTAAACTGAGTGGACTGCATTTGTTACGTGTCTGAGACATACTGCACATCCAGCTGTGTCGTTTCAACATAAACTTGAGAAAGTTAAAATCACTTACAGGAAGTAAGGCAGGAAGCTGGGGTGGTAGGGTGACGGGGGCACCGCCTGCTGAGAGCGGTAACGGCGGCTTGTGAATCGGCGCGGCATAAAGTGGGGATAGGGCTGTGAAGGACGGGACACAGAACAGAAGATGAATTCATTCCTCCCAGTGAAAAGGCTTCGTTTCACCATCATCAAACAGCGTGGTCATGCACGGTGGTCACTCACCACCGTAAAGAACTCGTGCGACAGGGGGTCATGGTGCGAGAGGAACTGGAGTGGTGTGGAGGGCGGCAGGGTGGAGTGGGGCTGGTGGTGGTGGTGGTGGTGGTGATGATGGGCGTAGCTGAAGCCTCCACCTACTGAAAGCTGCTCTCCCAGAATATCAACCTCATTTTCGATCCTCTGTAAAGGCTGAGAAGAAACGCGCTTCATCATCCATCATGCCAAACGGATAACGAGGGTTGTGACGGGATAATAACGGGACAAAGACGGTTACAGGGAGCTTTCTAGGCTTTTTTATGCTAAATCAGGACAGCAGATTCTTCAATATGAAACATTGTTATTTTAACACCATCCCTCTATTATTTAACCACAACTTCAGAAACATGAATGGCTTCCTTCATGCATAACACGGTCCTTGTGTTGCCATTTTTAGCACAGAATGATGAGAGTGGAAATAAAAAGCTAAACTATGAATCCTAACTCCTTCACGTACCGATCGTGGCTGCTGCGTCTGGAAAGGCAGGAACTGTGCGGGTGTGGGGAGGTGGGGCGGGTGGTGGGAGAGGTGGGGCGGATGGGGAAGCAGGAACTGAGGGTCACTGGACAGCAGCGAGGGAAAGGCATAGGGCACCGGCAAATGTTGCATTGAACAAGCCTGTAGCATCTAGAGGAGAGGAGAAGAAGAAGAAGAGAGAAAAGTTACAGATGCTTGTTTTTCACCATCGTGATTGTAATGTGCCAAGTCCGGCCACAAGGTGGCAGCAAATACCTGAAAGACTATCGAGCCCCTTTAAACGGGGAAGTGTTCTGCAGGTCTTTCCTATATTTTACCCACTTTCCTTTTTCTTTGGTTGATTCATAAGAGACTGTACAGCACAAAGTGTACTTTCTTATCAACAAACAAACCCACACACACTCCTACAAGATGCACACTGCTGTGTTCTTCTCACCGGGTGGTAGTGTTGTCCAGTGCTGAAAACCACACTGCAGGCGGGGACTTGCTGTGAGGAACAGGTGGGGGGAAGGTGCTGGCCGCTGCACAAAGGTGCTGCCAGGCTGTGCGGAGGGACTGGGGTCACTGTGTAGGACACTGGTACACTGGCCTGCTGCAGCTGGGGAGAACACACACCAGTTAATATGCAGCCTCACACACACACACACACACACACACACACACACACACACACACACACACACACACACACACACACACACACACACACACACACACCAAGTGATCTAGCCCGTGAATTGAAAGTCTTTGCAGACTAACCTGTTCATGCAAGTCCATGACCATGGCTCCCTGCTGCTGTTGCGTTGCATGATGCTGTTGCGGGTGATGATGGTGAAGGTGATGATGGTGGGCAGCCGGGTGCAGTAGTCGTGGCGACAAGGTGGGAGGGTGGAAAGCTCGGGGCTCCTCCAAACCGGCCCCTCCGCCTCCAGCTGTCGGGGGCTGACCATAGACGCTGGGTGTGTGTGTTGGGTATGCCTGGTGTGTGGAGGGATGGGGGTTGTGGTGGTAGTTTTCATCCTGGTGCTCTAATGGCGACAGGCGAGGTGCAGGGCCTTGGGTGGAGGGGTGATGGTGGGGAGGCATGTGACGGGTGGGTCTGGCGAGACGGCCGCGCTGGCGCCGTGCTGGCGGGCTAGAGGTAAGGACAGAGGGAGAGTTTTACATTTAGGACCATCAGTTGACCAACTCAGCTGCAAGACATCAAGAAAACAACTCACCTGCGCCTGTGCCGAGCAGGAGTGAGGCATCTCTCCTGATGGTAGAGCGTGTGGGGGTGAGGTTGTCTTCGACTTGGGGGTCCTGACTCCCAGGGGCGGATGGGGGGAGACGGGGTGGATGGTGGGGGGGCGGATGAGGTCAGCTGTTCCAAGACTGACTGACTGGACAGCCTCTGGCGCTTTGGACTGGGGCTTTCCTCACTCTGCAGAGGGGGGGGGGGGGGGGGGGTAGAAGATGGAGGAAGAGCAGGAGAGAGGATGAGTGCGGCGGTCAGCGACCCATAACATTCGAATCAAATCAATTTCACGATGCTCAACAGTCCTCCAGTACACACTACTGCATGGACACTAAGTTCCTTTGTGACTGCTGGCATGTCCTGTATGATCCAGAGTGAGTGTGTGTGTGCTTATATGCATTTGTGCGCAATGTGTGTGTGAAAGAGAATATTACACCACCAGCGCTCTGAGGGTACTAAGTCACTTCCTCTTGAGTGAGGAAATGCAAATGCCAGACAACTACTTACAAGCCCATGTGCGAGTCATACACACACACACCCTCAACAAACACACGTCAGTCACACACACAAAGGCCGCGAAATAGCTGAATGTGTTGTCATCGAGATTTCGACTGAGTAAGGAGTTATCATGAACTCTGCTTCAATCCTATCAGCTCATCTGTGACTCACTTCACTTACAGTCAAACAGTGACTCTCACACTGGTGAGGCAAGAACACACACACGCTCATGTATCAGTTCTTAGTCACTCTCCCTAACAGACCACAGCTACGCTCTGAGGAACACACACACACACACAGTTACCATTAACCCCCCTCTCTACTTACTTGATCCTGCTTCCACCTCCCCTCTTCGTGGGAGAGACACGTTGTTAAAGTGTGATAAAAATGACTCAGCGGCTGTGACTTTTAGTGCACACACACACACACACACACACACACACACACACACACACACACACACACACACACACACACACACACACACACACACACACACACACACACACACACACACACACACACACACACACACACACACACACACACACACAGCAACCTTGAGAGCAGTGTGATAGCTAACAGGAAACAGCTGGCGAGCAGGCTGCAGAAACACAGTTATGGAAACGCCTGCAGACATGCGCAAATTCACATCCACACATGGGCAGCTGCCACTGTTTTGAGTTCTACAACCTATAAAGAAGAATACCTTGTGAAGCGCTGTGGAGCAGGATGCTGCCGCTCCAACAACCCTGAACTACATGCACGTTGACTGTCGGGTTAAAACACACTGTGCACTAACGGCTCCATCGATAGCACTGGGTGTGACCTGCGCTTGAGCAGCTTGTGAGAAAGACAAACCATAACAATGAGGACCATGTGATCGGAGAGAGCTGGCAGGACTGATGAGAGGAGAGACAGAACTTAAGATCTCTCAAATGCCACATAATTAACATCAGACACAAAAGGTACTTTGTCTTACATATCAGGAGACCTCTGCACAAGAAGTAACATTTAAATGATTCTTGCTTTTGTTCAATGAAACAGAAAAGTACGATGGTCGACTTCATCATTGAGTGAAGCCGTGCTCGCTTTTTATTGGATCAAAAGTGAGATAGAAGGCACACTCTATATCTATGCCCATTTCTATACATGCTGGAGGGCACCAGCAATCCACCCCCACCCCACTCTGCTCCTCTCAATAGCACCCACCCCCACACACACATTTCTGTACCAGCCTAACACCAACACCCTAGGGACATCTACTGTGCCCATTTTCATATCTAAGCCAGCTTCCTGCATCCCCAGCCTGACATATTCCCTCCTCACACCCTCCCTCCTCAACAACCTCCTCCCCTCCCCCCTTTCCTTCCATCAGATAAGCTGAACCCCTCTTCCTCTTGCTCCCTCCCCCTTTTTCCTCTGTCTGTCCTTTCTGGTCCCGTCCTGTCCTGTCCTGAGACCCCGGCCTAAAATCTTAGGGGACAAGACAAGAAGTTCTTAGACAGGACGCACACACACACTCTTTGCCCATTAGTATGAAAGTTTGATGGGCCTGTCTACCCGCGTTAGTGGGAGGAGAGCGGTGTCAGACAAAGGGGCGAGAGAGAGAGTGTGTGTGTGTGTGTGTGTGTGTGTGTGTGTGTGTGTGTGTGTGTGTGTGTGTGTGTGTGTGTGTGTGTGTGTGTGTGCTTTCTCAAGCAATATGCCTCAACGTGGCCTTATGTTCTAAGTTCTAATAGAGTGTTTGTTGTGAACTTGTATACACACACACACTTCTGGTTGAAACATGTTTGCACTAAAGCCAGAATAATGGAGGGGAAAAAAAAAAAAAAAACATGCTGACTCTCAACACACACTCACGAACTGCTCTATGGCTGATATTACAGCACATTCAGCTGTGCTCACAGTGTGGAGACCACACACACACACACACACACACACCAGGCTGGGCAGATATCCTGAAGCACAAGTACAGACACACCCTACCACATTCTAGTTCCGTCCATATTTGGGACGTGCATGCATCTACTCGGACACACACACACACACACACACACACCAAGTGAGGCCAGCAGCTGTTGTAGCTTCGCTGTCAATGCTGAGAACCAAAATAAAGAGAGGCCCACAGAGTGAATGAAAACACTCACCGAAGACACACAACTGAGCCCAAGTTCTTTTTTCCAGCTTTCATGGCCTAGAAATTGTGCATGAATGCGCACACTGAGCAAATATGGTCATTTGCTTTTACAGATTCATTAATATTTGCAGACATGCTTCCACCAACACTCAAACACTTCTCCCTCCCCCACTTATTTTCTTTCCATCAACAAGATTTCAAAGCCCATTTTGTTTCCTCTGCCACTGTTCCTCTCTCTCCCTCTCTCCTCCCTCCAACCAAGTCCCACAGCTGGAGCTGAAATCATTAGCAATACCCCCTCCTTGTTTTCGGCCTCCCCTCCCTCCCTCCCTTCCCTCCAAGCTTTCTGCAACACCTTCCGCAGCATCCTGCCTCCCCTCTTCTCCTTTCACCGGTTCTTTGCTTCGTCTGCTGGCTTTTTAAAAACAGGCCTTCGCTTGAGACGATGACTGTAATTTACTGAAGTACACATGTACACTTTAAATGAGGCTTATATGAACCACATGAATGCGTTTCTATAATCCTGCCATCATGTTGACTGAAATGATCAGTTACACTGAAGAGATTTAACATGTACATTTTCCTCCCTTATGGATTAAAGTCTATCGCTTCTAACAAAGGACACGTAGCCTCAATGAAACACGGTGCGTTAGTGTGGACAGTGCATGTGTGACGCATGGAAGTATCGTTGAGTTATCAGCTGATGAAACAAGTTTCCACAGCTGATCATCAGCGAATGACTTAAAGCATATGGTGAGCTGCTCCAGTGTCCTGTTGATCAAATGAAAGGAGAGAAAGAAGGCGTGGAGCACGACTGCCCACAAGAAATGTGCTTCGACAACAAACGAGCTCACTTTACATGTCTTTACATGTCTCCACCCTTCGGGGCTGGTGCTTCAGCAGGCTCTACACGTGTGTAATGGTTTCAATGAATACCGTATGAATATACTTCAGCTTTCGTGAAACATAAGAGTTGAGATGTGCAAACTGTGCTGTGTTTGAGTTTCTCAAGGAGGCACTACTGTTGTGTGTACATAAACACGACAGCCCGAAAGAGCAACACACTGAACATCATCAAGTGTTTTTCTGAGCTTAAGCTTC
This sequence comes from Lycodopsis pacificus, assembly GCA_028022725.1. Taxonomy (NCBI): domain Eukaryota; kingdom Metazoa; phylum Chordata; class Actinopteri; order Perciformes; family Zoarcidae; genus Lycodopsis; species Lycodopsis pacificus. The sequence goes on from CM051693.1 coordinate 17,814,523, forward strand.
AACTACAATCACCCATATTCTGCACACACAGATGAAAGTGAATTAGTGTCATTAAAATAACACGTTTCTCTTTGACTTTATAACTCTAACGATGTATAATTCATTGGAAAGCTAGTAGTTCTCATGTACTTGGTGTTGGACAAAAGGTTATTAAAATCATATTATCCGACGGTGGACATTTCATATCACAATGAGTCAGTCAGAGGTTCCTAGAGTAGAGTCCTCGACCGCAGCAGCACCAGAACCATTAGTCATGTTTACTGGCTACAGCTCGGCCTCCTACACTGTTAGACAACTACGAGTTCACTGTGGTAGCACGAGACTCACATTATTATTAACTGCATATACATTGTGCTCACTCTCTCTCTCTCTCTCACTCTCTCACACACACACACACACACACGTCAGGTCCTGTGTGTAAGCCTCTCGGGCCTTCACCCAGCATCAGCTGAGAGAAAATATAATCTAATATCCAGTCACATGATCTCAATCAGTGCTTCTGAAATACAGCGATACATGCATGATGTTTCTGTGTCTGTGAAAGGTGTGTGGCTTACCTTGTCACTCTCCTCTCCATATGCGTGATCAGGGTGGCAGTGGTAGGATCCGCCAGAAGCTCCTACACAGAGACGGTGACAGAAGAACACGCGGTCACACCGTGAGACGACGTACTCGGGTCTGTCAGGTCGGGTGTGTATTTCATACACTGCACATAATGTGTCACACAGCGTGTCACACAACGTGTCACACAACGTGTCACACAACGTGTCACACAACGTGTCACACAACGTGTCACACAACGTGTCACACAACGTGTCACACAACGTGTCACACAACGTGTCACACAACGGGTTGTACTTGCTCAGGGATCCGACATGTTCTACAGTTCATAACTGTTAATTCATGTGGTAGATTATTCCTACATACATGTGTTTTGATAGCACTGTTCTACCCAGACTTTATTCTACACAGTACCTTTAATCTATTTGTTGTTATTGTTCTCGTGCAACTTGGATTTAATACACAGCAGCAAAAAAACAATGACAACATGTTTGTGAGCATGTGTCCGGCACAACAGGGACTGAAGACATATGGCATACACTGAGATTAGAGGCAGTAGATGTAGGTTCGCACACACGCGTAATAACCCCAGTAATCCTGGATTAGAGCAGCTGATGACACTGCCGCTTGCATCACGGATAAGACTTTTACTCCTTTGTTTTGCCACAATGCTTTCATCTTTTTATCGTCTATTCTATCCAGTCTGGGTTTCGTTCTTCCCTTTGTCGTGGACGTGTGCTTAGCCGGGGACGTCCTCACACAGATGGTGCCAGTGGTACCAAGGGCAGTGCAGACACGTCTACCTGTATGGCAGATATGACGAGAGCGGAGCTAGAAGGGAGTAGATGCAATAAAGGCCTTTTGAAAAGAGCACTTTTTAACCCCTCGACTGTTTGTGGGATCTCTCCTGCTCACAACCTCCGTGTTTGAAGAGAAGCTGAGATTGACAACAAAGAGGAGAGCGAAAGAAGAAGCAGACAGAGGAAGGTTTCACAACGGAATTCTTAAGAAAGCATTTCCTCTCCAATCCAAAATAAAAGGACTGCTAAGGCTGAGTTAAGTAAAGCTTACATTAGTGGGAACCGGCTAACGGGCTATTTCCACCGAGTTGATTTGGGACGGAGTGCTGGTGAGGCATTCATGGGACTCGCCGGCTGCACAGCACTTTCCTGTACGACACTGATTCACCGGTCACAATAGGCAGAACCCCAGCTCCCTCCCTCAATATGGGCTCACTTGCAAATTGTCAGAAACCGGTAAACTGAGTCAGAGGCGAGTCATTCAGCCGGAGTCACTCTATAGAGCAACACAGAGGCTGCAGAACAGGTTTCAAATGTTTCAATGACATCATATCCACTGTTGGACTGACAGACTGCACACAGCACTGCACACACAGTTTAGTTTCTACACTTTGGGCCTCAAGGAAAGCTGAGCAGTACAGCATTATGAATTTCAATGTGTGTGGACACAATACTTTCTTCTAGGAAATCTTAGAAAATGCTAATGGGGGCCATTTCATGAATATTATGAACTTTAAAATATGTTAATACTTTAAACACACTGTCTCGTGGAGGTATACTGGAGACTTATGCACACACACAGACAGCATGTCTGCAGGCAAAATCAATGTTACACATGTTGGTGTGGAAATAGTGAAAAGAGTGAAAGGATGAAGATTCAATAAAAAACACTAATAACTGTCAATTTGAAACTATGGGATTTAACAAAGACAGGCAGGCACTTTTCAGAAAAGAAAAGGCAAAAACAAAATGTGTGACTTTAAAGCATCAGAAGCCTCACAACAAGCTTTCATTTCAGCTAGTGTACTCACGTTTACTGTCACCAACCACTACTTTAGACCATTTCTACTCTGAGAAAGAGATTTTCCAATTCTAGCCAAATAAATGGGATTTGCAATGTGAAATGGTTTCACTTCTCCAAGCAGGAAATAAAACAAGCCTAGCAGGTGTGTACTAGGTGTGTACATGCTCTGAGCAGACTAATCTGACCACAAATGATCACAAACTGTAAAATTGGAATGAGACGATGTCCATTATAGACACTGTGAGCAGGACATTCTTTATGCTCTATTAACCAGACAATATAAAATGTTTGGACTTAAACTACTAAAAAGAAAAGAGCATGACTTTACAAGTCTCACAGAAAGAGCAACTAGACAGAACAGGTTTAATGCTGTACGGAAGAGTCAAAGTTAAAGGGTGGTGTGGAAGTGGAGCATGACACAAATGCAGAAAGAGGTTAATGCTGAAAATAATATGAAGTAATCAACAATCAATTAGTCTAAGTGACAGCGTGAAGAATGAACTACGTTTACGGACCACAACCAACCAACGGCTGCATGAAAGTTAAGGAAATGGTGGAGGTACAGTTGGTACCCATGTTCCATCTGAAGCATGCGGAAGCCTGTAGAAGAAAGCAGGATGTTCTGTAAGGAGGGTGAACGACAAGGCCGGCACAATGGCGACGGGAGGTGAGGATGAAGGGGGGGGGGGGGGGGGAGAAGAAGAAGAAGGCAGCAAAGTGGCGTTACAGAAGCAGACGACAACGATGGAAATGTACATGAAAGGGTGAGAGAGCACCGAGGAGGAAATGGAGATGGCAGAAGATACAGAATGGAGGGGAAATACATAAGGAAGACGACTAGGAGGCGGAGACGGCAGTCAGAGAGGGAGGGAGCAGGGTGGGGGTTGTGGCTTCCCCTCTTGACTGCTATTGATTTTCTGTAAGCCTCAGAGTGCATCAGCTATTTCTATCCATTTCCTCCACCTCTCCCTCCCTTCCTCGTCCCTCACTCCCCCCCTCTGCACTCAGCACAGACACCCTCCTCCTCAAACTCTCCATCACTTCATCACCATCCCTCCCTGCCACCGATCTATTTCCCTATCTGCCGGCCTGTCGCTCCCTCCCATATATTCCCGCTTCTTTATCTCACAGCGTACACCTTTCCTTGCTTTCCTTATCGCACCATCTCGGCCCATGATCTCCATCACCCTCTCTGTTGCAGACTCTCTCTATTAAACTGCCCCTCTCATGTCAAAACAAAAAGTGTGTGAAAAGAAAGCGTGTCTGGACGGATCAGATGATAGATACGTGACGAGCTTACTACACAACAAACCACCAGCTGAACAGTAACAAATGGGAAAATGGACGGAAATGTTGTCGACTGCTGCAGAACTCGTACCAATTTACATACAGAAAGACAGTTTAAGCCAGACACACACACCACCCCGCCTTCTGAACACATGTCACAGCACACTTCACACCCTGGTGCAAAGCAGAGTTGAGTAACGAGCTGGCATACCGGCTTTAAATAGGCGGCCATGTAACGTCTGCCCAACCATTACCTGCCTAACACTGCTTCACACAGGCCTGATGGCGAGCTTCAATGTGTGTGTGCGTGAGCGAGTGTGTGTGCATTTAGAAATGGGTCTGATTTTACCTCTCTCCCACTTCATTGTCCTCCATCTATGTATTGTTCTTTGCTCCTCGTTATCTTCCTCTCTGTACCGTTGCTGCTGCAGTCCGTGAGGTTGCTCCTCCATCCTGCCCTCCTTCTCAAGTCTTAAAACTGCTTATACATCCCATAGAACACGCGCAGGTGTTCACACGCATTCTTGATTGTGAAGTCATTACGTGCAGCAGCAGTATTGCTTTTAGCCAAAATGGAAAAAAAAGCACAGGAAACATAAAGACGGAGACACAAAACCTGTTTCCAGCCCTGGAGGACATGAAATACAATGAAGAACAAAATGAATGCAATACTGTTGTAGATCCTTCCTTGACCAATCAATTACAACTGGCTTGATTCACACAGCTCCGCAAAAACACACAGTGTGCAGTTGTTATTCTGAGTTATTGAGCATATTGAGTTTACAAGACTAGTGAGCTACTGCAGCCCAGCGTACATCCCGCACAAGCATCAACGTGCACGCTTTAACTCATCTACACACAGCAGAACGCATTAGAAAGACAAGGACATTGGTTTTGCATCATAAACATGTTTCTTTCTAAGTCAAAGTCCTTTTCCATTCAAATATATGTTTTGCTTATTCTGTATGTATGCATGCGTTTCTTACACTCCTGTTCCTGCTCCAGGCAGCAACGAAACAAGACGTGTGCACATGAACACACACACACAGTCAGTAGAGGCACATGAACACACACACACACAGTCAGTAGAGGCACATGAACACACACACACAGTCAGTAGAGGCACATGAACACACACACACAGTCAGTAGAGGCACATGAACACACACACACACACAGTCAGTAGAGGCACATGAACACACACGCAGTCAGTAGAGGCACATGAACACACACACACACACACACACACGCAGTCAGTAGAGGCACATGAACACACACGCAGTCAGTAGAGGCACATGAACACACACACACACACACACACACGCAGTCAGTAGAGGCACATGAACACACACGCAGTCAGTAGAGGCACATGAACACACACACACACAGTCAGTAGAGGCACATGAACACACACACACACAGTCAGTAGAGGCACATGAACACACACACACACAGTCAGTAGAGGCACATGAACACACACACACACAGTCAGTAGAGGCACATGAACACACACACACACAGTCAGTAGAGGCACATGAACACACACACACAGTCAGTAGAGGCACATGAACACACACACAGTCAGTAGAGGCACATGAACACACACACACACAGTCAGTAGAGGCACATGAACACACACACACACAGTCAGTAGAGGCACATGAACACACACACACACAGTCAGTAGAGGCACATGAACACACACACACACAGTCAGTAGAGGCACATGAACACACACACACACAGTCAGTAGAGGCACATGAACACACACACACACACAGTCAGTAGAGGCACATGAACACACACACAGTCAGTAGAGGCACATGAACACACACACAGTCAGTAGAGGCACATGAACACACACACAGTCAGTAGAGGCACATGAACACACACACAGTCAGTAGAGGCACATGAACACACACACAGTCAGTAGCGGCACATGAACATGAACACACACACACACACACACACACACACACAGTCAGTAGAGGCACATGAACACACACTCCTCACTCGTTCTCACTCCTGTCCTAACTGTCTCCCTCCCGTCCTTATTGCCCAATGGAAGACAGAAGCCAGCTGAGACGGTGTGTTAGAGGAGAGACATGGACAGGAAGGCGGAGGCAGATGACAGTCTTATTTATTTTCCTTCTGTCATGAATCTCAACACTATCACCACAAACTGAGCAGTCAACTGATTGAAACTACGTTCTGAGGAGCTGAACGGCGATAACGTGTCAGAACTGTACTGGTTCTGTGTCTTTGGGGCAACCAATGCACCTTTTATATACATCAGTCAATCTTATCATAAAAATGCCATAATAAAGACACAAACACACACACACACACACACACACAGTCGCTGTGTAGATATGTGGACTGTGTGAAAGAGTCAGTGAATTTAAAAACGACAAAAGACGGATATTGTCAGTAGGTTCCAGCAACCTCAATCAACATCTACTCTCTTGTAGTGTCCACGTAAGCGTTAAAACAAGAAGAGGTGGACACAGGGAAGGACAGACGGGTTATGTTGAGATGACGAAAGAAATGCTGAAGATGCAAACAAACTGTTGAGACAAAGATATTGAAACAAAAGCAACAAGAGCTCAAAATGAGAGTGTGAGCGAGTAGTTTTCTTTACGAGCATGAACGGACGTGTTCACACTATGCGCTGCGATGTTCTCCGATACGCCGGAGGAGGTACTAACAGAATGAACTGTGAAGAATCTGTGAAGAGTGTAACCCACAGATCTGCCCATAGACTGTAGATGTAACTAGCAAAAAGCAATACAATCAACCCCCACAGTGATGAGGAGGGATTGTAACTAGAAAATGCATTTCCTGCTGAAAATGCGTTGGAATGCTGAAATTAATTGTGAAAAAATTGCTGAAAATTAAGAAATGGGAGACTATCTGTCTGAAAAATGTTGAAGCCCGAAAGCATTTAAACTGCACTGCTGAAAAACCTTCTAGTTGAAATGTCTAACTATGGTGTCTGTAGCTGAAAGTATGAGGAAGAAGAAGGCTTTGAAAGTTGAAGTATAACAGGATTTGAAGATTTTCTCCATAGAGATCCCATTCAAAAGAAAATTGCAAAAAGCTTAATTCAAAAAGTTTAAAGATTACAAATATGAAAAGTCAAAGCACCCCTCTCCTGAAAGAGCTGAACACTTTGAACATTTGAACAATTTCTGTAGCTTAAAGAAATTTCAGAAGTAGTGATATTTGTAGTAATAGTAGTAGAAGTTGTAGTTGAAGTAGAAGTATTATTAGTAGTAGCAGTATTAATAGCATTAGAATAAGTAGTAGTAGTAGTAGCAGCAGTAGTGATATTTGTAATAGTAGTAGTAGAAGTCGTAGTTGTAGTAGAAGTATTAGTAGTTAGAAGAAGTAGTAGCCTAGTATCAGTAGTAGTAGTAATAGCTGTAGTAGTGGTCGTAGTATTTAATATAACAGTAGTAGTAGTAGTAAAAGTAATGGCAGTATTTGAAGTCGTAGTAGTACCAGTAGCAGTCGTACTAATAGCTGTAGTAGTATTAGTACTGGTAGTAGCATGAATAGCAGTAGTAGCAGTTGTAGTATAAGTAATAGTAGTAGTGGTAGTAATAATATTGATGGTAGCAGTAATAGCACTAGTAATAGTAGCAACAGCAAAAGTTGTAGTAGAAGTAGTAGCAGCAGTAGTAGTAGTAATACCAGAAATATTAGCAGCAGTAGTAGTTGTCGCAGTATTAGTAAGAGCATTCATTTTTTCAACAAAAAAGCCTAATTTTGAGTTTAATGTTTAAATACAGTTAATCCATGAGGCTTTTATTTTGAAAGGGTGGGACTGGGTGGGGGAGAGGAGACAATCATAATGTTTGACAAACATAAACAGAGGTTATTAAATGACAGGCTTCATCACAAGCTGTTCAGTTAGAATTCACTCTCTGGGGCTTTTATTTTAAAATGGTGTGTGTGTGTGTGTGTGTGTGTGTGTGTGTGTGTGTGTGTGTGTGTGTGTGTGTGTGTGTGTGTGTGTGTGTGTGTGTGTGTGTGTGTGAGAGAGAGAGAGAGAGAGAGAGGTGGAGGAGGGTGGAAAGACCTCTAAAGAGTCCTAACACCTGAATGACTGTATGACACAGACACAGAGAGATAGAGGGAGTGTATGTGCGCGTGAGTCTGTGTGTTTGTCAACATCACTAATTACTGGCTCAATCGCGAACACCTGTGTGCCTGAAGCCATTTCATGGAGATAAAACACGGAGACACCTCTCAAACAAATCATCAAAACTCCCATAACCGTAGGTCCTATTGCTCCGATATTAATAATTGAGAGGGAGGCTGAGTTGACGAACAGATCCTGTAAAAATTGTGTCTGTAGTTTAAAAAATGTGGCTTAACTGGCGATCTAGAAATGGGGTACCGTGTTCTGTGGAAGATGTTTTTGAAGCAAAATTTAACATTGGTCTCTATGGAGCAGAAAGTTGGTTTTCCTGTCAATTAATGGCTTCTGTGTCAAATGTGGAAATCTGTGGGATTCCACAGTAATGTTTCTACGACAAGGACAATATTAGCTACTTCTACATCCAGAAATGATGCATGAAGAGTGAAGATTGTGGACACAGTGGCAAAACACAAATGTTTTTTTCACAAGAATCTCAAGCTGCTCTTCACTCTAGCGGTGACATCACGCACTCTAAGCTGCGCAATACACACCCATTATAAAGTCAGAAAAGGGCTGAAAAATCATAAAAGTTAAATTGCTGCAGTTCAAAAAGTTTAAAAGATATCGGAAAGCTGAATTATGCGGCAATAGTTCAGTTTTCTCAACATTTCAAAGTTGAAATGGTGTCTTTAGCTGAAAGTATGAGGAAGTTGAAGGATTTGAAAGTTGAAGAGGATTTAAGAGGATCTTCTCCATAGAAACCCATTCAAAAAAAAGTTGCTAAAAGCTTAATAATTCAAAAAGTTTAAAGGTTAGAAATAGAAAGTCATAGCAGAGATGAGCTGAAGGAGCTGAACATTTTCATAGTAGAACGGTTTCTGTAGCTTAAAAAATGAAGAAGAAGAAGCTTGTTGGAATGCTGTTAAGCATTCCAACAATAAACGGTAAACTCCCATCTCATGTTCATAAACTACTTTATTGCATTTGTACGAGCCATGCAAAGAAAACGTCAAGTGTTACATGCATTGTGAAGAACCAATGGCTACATATCGTGTAAACAATTTGATTTGGCAAAAAATTAAGATTTTCAAGACCAGCCGCTTCTAAAGCATTTAAAATCCAGGTCCAGTTGGAGAGCGTCTGAGAGAGCTGCAACACCACACAAATCTAGCTGCTGATAGGCCGACTCCTTCAGAACTCCAGTGGACATTGGAACCAATGTCACAACTGAGCCACCTCCGTTAGATCAGTCACATCAACAGGGACCTGAGACTAACATGCAAACAGCAGGAGTAACTCATTCAAAATGAGTTCACACATGCATCTCTCATACTGCCTCCAGTCCAACCAGCTATGCCACCCTCTGCCCGGCCTCCATCGGCTCCCAGCCGCTCTCTTCTCCCCGAGTGACCCCCCACCCTCTCTTCTTGTATTTTCCCTCCATTGACCATCTCTTCCCTCTTAGAAGTACATTTTATTTTGTCAAACCAGATCAGAGCCCCTCCATTGGGTTTAAAGCTAATTTGAGGGCACTGTCCTCTACCCCCAGGTTCTTCTCTTGCTTACCAACGCAACCGCTTTGTTGTTTATTTGGAGTGACAGAGGAGCAGGGAACCCCTGCTACTTGGTCGATCCAAGTGAAAGAGTTTCTCTTAAAACTGGAGGGGAGGGGGGGGGGGTTGCCTGGGAGACAAGACAAAGGAAAGTAAAAGCAAAAATAGAGTGCATGTTTCCACCTCTGCTGCCGGCAGAAGGATGGAGAGGAGAGGAGTGGAGGGGTAAAGGTAGAGTGGCAGGAGCGTCTGCCCCTCTGCTGCTTTGGGCGATCCATTAAAACAATCCCTCCATTAGACAAATGGGAGGGAGGAGGGGTACAGAGAGGGTGGATGATCCAAAGGGGAGGGAGAGATGAATGTGGCTGAGAGAGGACCGGCATTGACAGAGGCGGGTAAGAATGAGGATAGGACAGCAGCTACTACAGGGGAGGGCTTATCCACGTGGACCTAATTGGCAGCAGTTTTAAGCATTTGTTGTGCTTCTACATTTTCTGTGCTCGAGTCTAAATTGTGCAGACCTGGGCTCTCAGAGTCTGTTTTACCTCATTAGACATGTTAACTTCCTAACAGGGGAAGCAAAGTCGTGTAAATAGTAAATGAGATCAGACAAATAAAGATAAAGACAGAAATCTGAGCACTACAAACTGTATAAAACAGACATGAAAGCACGACGAGGCACAAAGAGGCGAGAAGTTTGAGGAGGGACTACTGCAGAGAGAAGAGGAGGGATTGAAGAGGACAGGATATCATTAGCTTTCATGCTGAGCGCAGGTGACTAGCACAGGAAGAATGGACTAAGTATCTCTCCATCTCGCTCGCTCTCTCCCAACAAGCAGGACCCATTCTGGTAATGGAAAGCAGGTGGAATAAAAAGGTGTGTAGTGTTGGTAAAGGTCCGGCTGGCCCGCTGCTTCACTTGAGTGAGAGAATATTCAGCTATAAATCAGCCCTGAGGCCTCCTCTGGCTAACTTAACAATGGAATTGGCACTCGGATATAAAAACAAAAGCAGTCAGTTTTTAAATTTATTTCAAAATAAAGCAACTGCTTTACCTTTATTAAAGCACTTCACAGCCACAAAATGAAGCATAACCCTTCCACCACCTTTGCTCCAAATACATACAAAAACAGACCTATACATGTTCCATGTTCCTGTTCTTTTGTGTGTGGTGCGTTCCAGGTCTGGATGAAATGAATCCAGATAATGACTCTCTAGCCAGTGCCTACCCCTCGGGATCGAAAGCCATTTGGATGGAAATACAATACAGTCATTCTCTCCATTGATTGGTGCTATCCTACATACTTGCCAAGCTACCATGACAGAGCATGGGTCGTAGGTCACAGCAGACCAATACCTTCTGCAGGTGACTACTTCACTGCCATTGTCTGTTTTTTGGTTGTTGTTTTTTGACCCTTTGTCTCAGTTCTTCCTGATCTCCCTTTCTAGCACTAATACACACACACACACATGGAGCTTGATGACTTCCCTCAGAGCCACACAAACGGCCAGACAAGCTCCAACTAGAACTAAAATAAACACGTGTGGTGACTAAGTCAGGAGTTGCTTCCTGAGTGAAATGACTGGATCCGTAGTATGTGGATGTAGAATCAGAATGAGTAGTCAGTCTGCTCAGGATAGAGCAAAACAATCCCTGAGCAACTATAAAATCTGTCTCTTCATTTTGACAGTCAATTAAAATGTACACGACAAAAAGTTCTGCCTGATACAGGGGAAACTAAACGAAACTCACAAATAGTCTAAATTGTACTAAATGTCGACAGAATACTGTTGGTACATTCCTTCATGTTTTCTGGGAATACCGTTCTGTGTCAAAATGTGCAGTTTGTGTTAAATACTGTTCGTTTGTGCAAGAATCCTGGTCATGTGACATTTGACAAAGCCAATGAAAAGTTCATCAAAAGAAACAATCCGTCTTATGACGATTTGTACATTACACGTGCAGAAGAAAATCTCTTTAAGCTTTTCGTTTAACTATGAAATTAGCAATAAAACAATATTCCCCAAAGCACCACAGAAGGCCACACCTGCAGCCCGTTAGGTGTGCTGAAATGAAAGCTGTCCCATTGCCTTGCTGAAACTCTAGCTGTGCCGTTTCTATGTTGTTTGGTACGCTGCACTGCCAACGTGTTTTACCCAGATAGTGACGGGTAGAGAACCCCCATCTGAACCTTAATATGCCCATCCAGCTCTCAGGCAACCGTTAATCAGAGTTCATACACATCTTCACCAATTCATTCCTAAGACTTCCCCGTGCCATTGATGGTCATACATTCTCGAAATGAATGAAGAAATGAACAGAGTCTTACGTTTTTCAGGATATAATAAAGCTTATAATTTGTTTTGTGGAGGCCATGGCCATCCTCTTTGATAGAACACGACACATCATATGTTGTTGTTTAGTTTGTCTCTTGTCCAAAGTGGTGACGGTTCAGATTTACAGTGTTATGATTTTAGTATGTGGATGTGAAAACAAACCTGCACCTTTAACAGCAATACAAGAGTTGTAGACCAAATGAACAGGAATATATGAGGTATCCATGTTTTCATTTACAGGCTACAGAGCCAAACTCCTTGCTTATCTAGCCATCATTTTGTACACAGGCCTAGTTTAGACAAAGACATGTCTTCAGAAAAACTGTCTGTGTGACTAACTATTCACAGCAGTTCAGTAAGCACACCACAGACACGGCTGCTGCTGTTCATGTACCTGCTGCATGTGCGAACGGTGCACCACATCCCCACTGCAGCTCTGATGCAAGCACATTCAACCCCACGTCTTATTAAAATACAACAAATGTGTTCACACATGCACGGACACTTCTGTCAGCCAACCCCAGGACAGCTCGCTCCTCTCAACTTGCCTCTGAAAACACCCTGAAGGTATTTACCGCCTCGACGTCTCTGCAACTTGCAGGTATGTGAAGGCAAAAGTCGAGTGAAACGTCTGCTTCGTTTGCCTCTATCGGTCGTAGGGTACACCACCACATACATAGTCAATTACAATGACAAGTGGGGGCATTTACCTGCTGCCGGGATGCGGTGCGCTCCGGGGACCGAAGACAGCCTCTGAATGCCGGGGGAGGCGTTACTTCCTGGGGCTCGCGGCTGGTTCTCCGGGAGGCTGCCGTGAGCTCCAAGTGGTGCGCAACCGGCACCGTGTTGCTGTGGATGTAGTTGCTGCTGCTGCTGATGGTGATGGTGGTGGTGGTGGAGATGATGGTTAGATCCCATGACTCCGCTGCCGGTAATTCCATTGCCATTCCCGCCACCGTACTGCTGGTAATATCCAGACCGAGAACGCGATCGAGTCCTTGGGGGCTCCATGGCCATTTGGTGGGGGTGAAGTGGGTGGAAGAGAAAAGAGGAGGACGCGGCTGGAGACTGCGGCGGAGAGCCGTTGGTGGATCCGGGCTGTGCAAAGCCCCTAGCGCCGCTCTGGCTGTAACTGTAGCCCGGTCCTCTGCCCCCCTCCGCGCCCCCGTACTCTGTTCGCTCCGCCGACTCCGCCGCCCCCGCCTCCTCGAATAAATCAGCCCCTTTAGGGCCAGGCTCCGGGGTGGAGGGCAGCCGGGGGCAAACTCTGGGCTCCTGAGTCGTTGGCTGTCCAGTGGCTGCGATTGGCATTTCCTTTCGGGGGATTTCCTCTTTTTCTTTCTTGCGTTTTCCTCTCGTTTCCTCTCACAGACGAAGCGTTTAGTCACTGTTTATAAATACAAAGTTAGAGAGTTAAACTGGGCTCTTTGTTGCTGTTCGCACAAACACGAAGATGTGGAGAAACACAGCTCATCTAACGTGTGTGTGGTCCAACTTTAGGTAACGTTACTACTTCCCTCAAGTTTGTCTAAGTAACGTTACTCCCCAGCGTGATTCCCCAAACTGGTTCAACAACTACCGTAACGTTAAACAACGTTGTCTGCTCGAGATAACATCTATGTTCTCAACTCGTCACTACTGTGGCGAGGTGTCGGTGACTTAAACAAACACGGAGCTACTTCCACAGGACAGTAATGTTCAACCCCACGGTCCACCAGCGACGTTTAGTTCACAACAACCGAGCAGTGAGTCCACGGCTCGCTAGCTCACAGGAGGCTAACGCTGGGGGGGGGGGGGCATGCTAACGTTAGTGCGCATAGCACACCGCGGTAAACGCGTGATACGCTTATTCTAAGCGTACAACAACCGCGTTAGCACACCCGGTGGCTTTCTCACAACCGGTTTAAACCCCGAATTAAGTTTAATGCAACTTTGTCCACTTTAAGAACCATTTAAACTTTAGTCAGGATGCGTAGTGTCGTTCACTAACGTTAGCTTGGTAAGCCCAACCAACCCCTCCTCCTCCACCGACCAACACACAGAAAAACCCCGTCCGTCGCTAGCCACCCACGCCTCGGATCCCTTTAAATTGCCTGGCTAATAGTAACCAAACAAAAAAGGCTTTTAAAAAGAACTTATTCGCGATATATTCCGTTGAGTTGGGGTGACCCAGTGATGTTTTCCCAGCTGTAAACGGGGCAAACAGCAAAGCACGCAGAGAAAGATGTTTAAAAAGTGGTCAACCTAAAATTACAAAGAAAGAACCACGGCTAAAATTAACACGATCTTAAGGAATGACCCCGCCTCCGAGTCTGCCATTGAAAGCCGGTCTAATTTCCCCACACGGAGTAGTTCTATTCTTACAACACCTTACCTGCGATGTGCTCTCCTCGACTGTACTCCTGACTCGGATCTGTCGATAATATGGTGAGCCCAGCGTGTGAGTGTCTGCTGGATGCCAATGTGTGTGTATGCGCCCAGTGTTCGCTTGGTGTCAGCGTGAAATGTGACAGACCGTCAACGCTCAAGTCGGATTTCACCAGGCGTGACCAATCGAACCCAGAACAAAGAAAGTGTTTGTAGTTGGTTTCGGCGTACACCTCTCCTCAACATTCGCCGAGACCAAAAGAACACGAAACTATATTTCAAAGTGTTTTTCATGGCGTGTTTACGTTCACTTTATTTTAGAACCACGAGTTTACTTGGTGATATGAATTCGTCGACGATCGGTAGTCGATTATATCTCCTGGTAAATCAGAAGCTGCGGATAGCAGAGAGGCAGGCTAAAAGGGGCTTTAAATTATTTATTTACAAATACCAAGCCTGCCCATTGCAGCTGTTTCTGCTGGAGCTGGAAGTTCGCTTTAAAAATAAGTATTTGCTGTGTTTGCCAAAGTTGCGTACCATTTTACAGTAGCTAAAAAAACACACACACAGATAGACAGAAAGACAATAAACTGTGACGAACAGAAAAGGGGATTATTCACCCTACGTCTGAAATAAATTGGCCTAATTAAATATCCACCATCACGGCTAAACGAGGCGAGTCTGCTTGTGTGACCCTCTGCTTGCCTTGCGAGTCAAATGTCTCACGGATAGAACAAGTTTGTGCACGTGTCCTCATCCTACACACCCAATTGAGCTCCGTATGCTCTTACAGTGAAATGTGGTAATTTGTCAGTTTCGTAGCAATGCGTGAGGCTAGAAAGAGTACTTTTTTGTCGAGTTCTGTTGTGTCAAAATCAGCATATGGCCAGCATATTAAATATGTCTGACATAAACTGGTGTAAATGATGACTGCTGATATTATGTGCGTCATCTCTGTGCGGGTGTGTGTGAGGGGTGTGATGGATGGCATGTGAAGGGAAGCATGCATGTGATCTCGGTCTGTCTGTCCTCTCTCTCACACACACACATACCTAAACCCATCCCAGTCCATCTCACCTCCCATATTCCCTTGGTCTTCTCTCTCATTTCACACACACTCAAACCCAACCCATCAACACCAGTCCTTATACACACACACACACACACACACACACACACACATTCTCTCCTCATTACACTCCCTTTCCCTACTTTGATGATATGCAAATATCCCTCCCACCTCAGCCCCCCCCCCCCCCCCCCCGCAAGCCTACACACACACACACACACATCACACACAGGCTAATGCGCTGTGGCAGCGTCCACAGACAGGCGGGGAGGATCAATTTTTCACCCAGTGTGCTACCGATATTCTCAAGATAAGGCCACAGAAGAGGGAGGGAGGAGAGAGAGCGGTGGGGGAAGGAAGGGGAGAGACAGAGATGGGGATAAGGAAAATGGCGAGTGGGTGTAATGAAGGAGAGGGAGTGTGAAGAAAAGGTGTTCAGGCAAAAGGGTGAGTGGGAATCTGTGAGAGGGGAAAGCAAGAGGACTAAGGAGCATTTATAGGGAGGATGAACACGGGTGAGAAAGTAGGGAGGGTGTGGGAAGTCTCGTGGGTGTGCGGGAGGGTGGAGGCAGGATGAGTAAGTGGGTTAAGGGTGGTAGGAAAGGGGGATGGGGTGGAGAGGGCCCTGGGGGATGGGGTTGGGAGTGGATGGGGTGGTGAGGGAAAACGAGGGATGGTGTGTGTTTGTGGAGGGAGGGTTATTTTGCTGACGTGCTCTCTTATTGGCTTGTTCAAACGCTGGGGGAGGGGCGGCCACTAACCATACTCTCACCAGCTGTAGGGAAGAGCAGAGAAACAAAGAGAGAGAGAGGAGGGGGCAGATATGTGTTTTAATGTTGATATTCTGCTCTAATTAGATTCCTGTCTAAGTAGCGGAATGAATGGTGCTCATCAGATAGAAATAGGCGTTGCAGAAGAGGGAGCAGGCTTTGTTTCAGTTGGAGAAATCTGTTGTTAGTGCACATAAGGGGTTCTTGATCTATGATTCAATTTCACTCGAGAGACAGAGAGGAGCAAATTGCTATCACTGTCTCTTACATCCACATTCAAACTCACATGTATTTGTTTGGTGTGGAACAGGAGTGAATGCCTTCTGAGGAGCAGCTGAGTTTTAGATGGCCTGTCATTGCTTTAATGCCTCCAGGGTTACCTAATCATAGGCAACATGTTTCTGAAGGTATGTGACAAGGTGTTTCAAATGATCCAAGTGATTGAAATGTCTTAGTCCAGATACAAAGTGCTAAAACCTATATGGCACAGTACGATGTCTTCCTCGTCTATATGTAGCGTAAACATATTCACTGTCTTCATGTCCATACATTTAAAAGAGTATGAAGTAACATGCATAGAAAAATAAATACCATTCCAGCACACACAAGAAGGCAGATTGAGAGCCATGTGTTTGTGGAGCCCAGCTGAACCTCGCCTGCTAAACCAGTCCGATGGCTGTGACAGACTGACAGG
The DNA here is from genome assembly GCA_028022725.1 of Lycodopsis pacificus. Classification (NCBI taxonomy): domain Eukaryota; kingdom Metazoa; phylum Chordata; class Actinopteri; order Perciformes; family Zoarcidae; genus Lycodopsis; species Lycodopsis pacificus. Next base: position 17,831,132 of record CM051693.1, read on the forward strand.
CAAGGAAACAGAGAGGGCGGTGTGTGTGTGTGTGTGTGTGTGTGTGTGTGTGTGTGTGTGTTGTTAGAAGAGTACACAAGAAGGGAAATTGAGACAAAGAGGCAGATTGACCAATGCAACCAGACAGAAAAATATAACAGAAAGGAAAAAGACAAACAGGAGAGACGTAGCAACAGAGAGAAACATCCAAAGAGAAAGAGAGAGGGACGCATACTGTAGTCATACATGCAGACTGAGAGAGAGAGAGAGAGAGAGACAGAGAGAGAGAGAGAGAGAGAGAGAGACAGACAGAGGGAGAGAGAGAGAGAGAGAAGCCAAGCTTTCTGTGGCTTAGCCAGACTGGAGCGGGGGACTTGGACTTGGCTGGCTGTGGACCCTTGGCTTCACTATTAAAGCAAGGAAGAAAAAAAAAATCTGAGTCAAAAAATGAAAAGGGCAAAGAGCTATGCCAAGAATGCACAGGCAAGAAGCAACACATTAGGTTTTTCCTTCTGCCTGCCTCTCTGTTTCCCCCAAGCAGATCTAAACAATAGGTGGGACCAGCCACGAGACCTGAGCGCTACACATACAGAACCCTGCTGAGTCACTGAGGTCTGTCTGTTTCATTCACTTTCATTCTTTATTAGCTTGTTTCAACTCTTTATTGAAGCTGTATGATGTTTACACTGAGTGTAATATTTACACCCAAGAAAGAGATGGTTTTTGACTGCATCATTCAATCAAAAGGAACATTTCTACATGTATTTCTCCATCATTCTGTGCACATGTTCACCAAATCCAGTCTGACGTATGTACCTCTGCACTCTCAATTAGAATTGATTACAAAGTTCTGTGGTTTAGGTCAGTGTTTCGCTGAGTTTGTAATGACTTGCCCATTAGTCAGACACAGTATGTGGCCACTAGTGTTACTACAAATGTTACATTTCTACATCATTTATCACACGTATCAGTCAACGGTCACACCAACAACTCTGTGAGGCTGCACTTAGTTCACTGCGATGCTCTGAGCTCAATGATAACATTTCCTTACAATCATATCACAAAGCTAACAGGCTAACAGTTATCCCTGTTGCAGAGGTTCACCATCTTAGTTTAGCGTTGCATGCTAACATTGAAATAAAAGCACAGCTGAGGATGATGGAAATATCAAGTATTTGATCAGAAACCAAAGAATTGCACACATTAGAAAACGTGCCTTGAATTTGAACCTGGAGGTTAGGGTTAGGGTTAGGCTGTTGTAAATCATCCTGAGAGGGACATGAACTTCTCAACCAAAACAGCATCCATCTGGTAGATGTTGGGATATTTCACTGAATACGTGGAAATGTGACCTGCTGGTGGCGCTAGATGAAAAGTACCAGTTTTTATGACAATTCATTCAATTGTTGAGGATTTTACTTAAAGCTATGGCGGCCCTGCAGGAAAAGTCAGGAGATCACCAATGTACGTAGGATTCATCCTCTGGAGACCATGCATGTTTAATGAATGAATGGATTTCATGGCCATCCATCTAATAATTGTTGAGATATTTCAGTCTGGACCAAAATGGTGGAGCGGCCAATTGGCCGACCAGCTGGCCACTAGCTGGGCTAAAAGTCTCAACTTGGCCTTTATGTGTTTGCTCTCTTTTGTTCAGCAGCTGTTGATGTTAACGGCAGCGCAGCAACAAATGGATGCTCGAAGTTCAGTTCTTGCTGTTCATGGCGTGTGATAGCATAAGTAGCCTGTTTGTGTGTCAAGTGCTGTGTTAGCCATTTGGAGGATATGCATATCAGCCCTAAAGTCGGACCTGTGTCATTTCTGTCACACACACACATAAACAAAGATCATTGCTCCATTGGTTTCTTCACAGTTCATACAAAACAACAACATATCCTATAATGCAATCTGACTCACGAAGCTACTCAAAGCTACTAATGATGGAGTAATAGTCGCTTTGCTATAATCATATCACTCGAGGCATGAGGGGATTTATAGGCTTTGCCAGATTAATATGAAAAACAAGGACTTGTTTTTCTGACTTTCCATCCACTGATACCCTAAGTAGAGGATTATAGCCTTTAGATCATCTGACTCCAGAAAAGCTGCACAGAGGGGGATATTTGTGGTAAACACACCCCAGAAATGGCCAGCAACACACCATGGTGCACCAAAACAGCTGACCGGCGTGCCAGATAAGCACCAGAATGGCTTTGAAACAATAACGGGTGAGATATACTCTTTGGCTTTGTTAGAAAAGCTGAAGCGGTTTCTCTTTGTGCTGTTGCTGCTCTGATGATTCAAGGAAAAGTAATTCCGAAAATTGATATTTTCACATCAACAATTGCCAATTGAGGAGAGCAAACATGCAGCACAAAGTAAATCACTGTGGGGTCCTTTGGCTATCTTTATCGTCAAACGTTTGAAACGCTGCTTGATTTTGTTTGCCATATGTCTCGTATTGCGAAGCTGATTGTGTGTATGCAGCTGAGATGCAACCCCAAAGCCATGTCATATTCTGGGCTTGGGGGAGAAAGGACGATGCCAAGAAGTGAAACGTGATGACGAGTGGGTGTGTGAGAGCGAGTGGGGAAACAGGAAGCCTTCCAAACACTCCTCTCTGCTGTGTGTGTGTGTGTGTGTGTGTGTGTGTGTACTCTCATGTACACACACATGTGATCAAGAGTGCATTTATGTGTGGGAAGAAGGAATCCTTCCAGCCGGTTTCTATCCTCGCCTCTTCCTGTGTCCCCCACACACAGTTCTCAAAGCCGGCGTCGGAGGGTTTGGCCTCGACAAGATCCAACCCACCAGAGGAGAGGAAGGAGAGGGAGGAGAGGGAGGAGAGGAGGAGAGGGAGGAGAGGAGGAAAGGGAGGAGAGGAGGAGAGGAGGAGAGGGAGGAGAGGAGCCAGTGCTTCTCTCCCCTTCTCTCTCTCTCCTCGCAGCTCTGTCTGTTTCCACCACTCTCTGAATGTTACTGTAAATCCTCTTCACACACAAACGTTCCCACATCTCTGCGTCCACTTTGTCTCCTATGACTTGGCAGAAGTGAACCAGTGTGAGAATGTGTGTGTTAAGAGTTTTGGCAGTTTTCTCAACGCAGCCTTACCAAAAGGTCCACTGGGAAATGTGGTTTTAACGCCCCCTCTCTTTACTCCTCTTGTTTCCTTTCCCTCTCCATTTCACAATTACATCTCCTCTGTTTCTTAACGCTCCGCTCCCTCCTTCTTTCTAATTCCTCCCTTTTCTCTCCATTCCAACCTGTGGGAATCCTCTCTGATTCCTCTTCTAGCTGTTCCTTGACGCTCTAATGACTCTGATCGCTGCTTTTTTCTTTGTGCATATTAACTATCAATTCTCTATTAAAATAATGACATCATCATTTGCATAAAAAACATTGTAAGATGCGCATGCATATCGGCCTCTGATCCAGGATGTAACTCTCCCAGCGCTGCACACACAATGAATGCTGATGGAGAGACATGATAGGTGATCCTGGAGGGAAGGCTGGTCAAATGAAGAAGCTACTTGGTATTCCATCCCTCTGCAAAGCATGACACAGGAGAGGGATGCTGGCAAATATGCAAATGATGAAATACTTCATATATTTCATGGCCTTCTTTAGTTCATCTGGAACAGAAACGATAGATGTATTTTCTGTGTGAGGGCTGGAAAACATAACTTAAACTGTTATACAATAAGATGAAGCAATGTATATTCGTCAGTCGTGGCCCTTTTTTTCTTTTACATGAAAACTATAACTAACAATATTTAAAGACTTCGACATCTTTGCTGACATCGTTTAGATATACTTTTCAGCTTTATTAACTATAATCACTCAAAAAACATCAATTCATGATGAATTTTGCTCAGATTCAGAGATAATTAATATTTAACCAGCTCTTTACAAGTTCAAATCATTTTCCATATTCACAAGTTGATTCCAATTATTTCAGTATCATTTAAATTCTAACAATATATAATAATATGATAATAAAATGAAGTTTAAAAGCTGCTCCATCAATTTAGCATTTCACTGCGATGACATCGACAGTCTCACGACGGACAGATTCACTTGAGCTGACGTCACACACTCGTTTTTTCATTTTTTTAAACTTGAAAATGAGACTCAACCGACAATGACTCAAGTGACATCACTTGAGGACATTTCTCAGACTTCACTCAGCTCCCTCTGGAGACACAACGTGTATCACATACGGTGCTCCCAAACACCTGTAAACACCTGTAACCTGTAAACACCCGTTCTCCGCTTTCAAATTTCAACTAACCAGCGACAACATGAAACGCAGCATAATGCATCCGTGATAATCATACAAAAAATACAATGCTGACAAAGGTCATTTTTTACAATCATCACTTTTACTTGTTATACTCTGAGGACATTAGCTGCTAACTTTTACTGACATTTTATGTGCCGGAGTTTCACTTGTAATGGAGTCATTTTACCTTGACTTTCACTGAAGTAACATGATCAGAACATGATCTGTTTCTCATGCAGTCGTATGCCTCTTTCAGTCATTTATCAGCAAGAAACTAGTCCCATCGACGGTGATTGGGATGGAACCACACAGACGCCTGCCTGTCTTCCACACTGACTCCAGTCGGCCCGTTCTGCTCCCGCAAAGTTCAACAGAGTTCATCTTCTTTGTCACTGAGCTGAGGCTGGCCACTGTCTCCATCCATGTCGCTCATCTCTCCTCACCCCTGTCCCTCCCCAGGTCTACTTCCACCGCCTGTCCCGAGGGAATAACTGCCTCCACACACACACACACACACACACACACACACACACACACACACACACACACACACCTCCCCCTCTGTCTGTTCCTAAACCAACCCGACCTCACCCTGCCTCTCCTTCTGGCTGCAGCCTCTTTATGTGATGTCATTGAAGAGAAGTGAAGCCTTTTGGTTTGTGTGTGTGTGTGTGTGTGTGTGTGTGTGTGGGAGTATAAAGGGGTGTATGGTGTGTGTGTCTACGTGAGTCAGTGAGCGGGGGCGTGCATGTGTGTGAGTATGTGACAGGGAAAGAGAGAGAAAGAGAGAGAGGATCGACAGAAAGAAGGAAAGAAAGGCACAAGTGTCAGGTTTCTCTTTTCAATTCAGGCTCAACTCCTTCTTTTTAATCTAGAAACGAGGGTGAAAACAGGAGGAAAGGAGAGAAGATAGCTTGGAACTGGAGCTGCTGACAGCTGTTTTTGTCCCTTCTCTCCTCACCCCTTATTGTGTCCTTCTGTTTCTGTCTCTTTACAGTGTCATGGCTGTGTGTGTTCCCAAAGCACTTGTATAAACTTATACAACTGCCCATAAAATGATGCCTATTTAATTGGCTTCATATCTGCTATCATAAAGAGAAGGTGTGATGAGAGTTGCGGCCTGTCTCTTCTCTACTGATGGTAGCTTTTCAAATCACATCTCTCTCTCTTCCTGTGACGTCTCACTCACCACATCCTGGTTCTGACTTCACAAGACACCGACGTAGCTGCAGATTAACGGTTTTCCTGTCAATTTTCAGTTCACACACACACACATGCTCATACGTGCTCTCGTAGGATATATTTTCTCACAACGCAAGCTAAAGTGCACGTGCCCGGACTGTATGTTAAATAATTGTATGCCATCATGGTCGGGTACTGTCCGATCTGTGGGAAGCCCGTCTTCTTTGGTGAGTGTGAACCTCAAACTTTTTACTCATACGTCTGTCTGCCTTTATCTGTCTGATTGTTTATCTCTCTCTCTCTCTCTCTCTCTCTCTCTTCTTTTACTCATTTCACCTGAAGAGGAAAAAGTATTAATACGAAAAGTCCAGTTGTATTAATTCAAAAAAGTGTCATAAAAGTCACAAAATGTCAAAAAAGTCGATGGGACAAAAGAAACAAATGCATACTATTCATAATAAACCTTTCTTACAGTGGACATTATAAGCTGCCAAACAGATGAAACTCATAATTTGAACACTGGCTGGATTTCATTTACTTGTAACATTATATTATATTGTATATATTGTGCATTTTCCATACTTAATATTTGTATTTTATTGTGTAACCTTGTTTGCTGCTGCCACAGACAAATGTCCCCCTTGGGTATGAATAAAGTATATTTCTATTCTATTCTTCTATTCTATTATTAAGTGCATACTGAATACAGACTCATCATTCTTGTAACTGAGGCATCATTCATTGCACCAGTCAATCTGCCTTGAAAGAGGGGCGTTGATATTCATTTTGATATGTGTAACTAATGTTTTGTTGATATATCTGGCTCTATTGTCTGTTTGGAGGACAAAAAGAAGGCGTTCATCATTGGCTTGCTCCTCTTTCAAGCATGCACACAAATGCTCGCGCACAAATCCATGATAGCAACAGGATGTGGGTTGAGCCAAATGAGCTTGCGCGCTGCTTTCTGGGTTTCCTCCTCACCTTCTGTCTCTGTTAGTTGAGTCCTCTCCCACACTCAGGCCGCTCACTATTAAATGCACAGCAGCACTTAAACCAAGTCTTTTGTTGTTTTTAATTTTACAAGCTAGTTTTACTTTTCTTTTATGAGCCAGTTAAACTCTCTGCTGTGACATGGTCGACTTAACTCCTCCTTCAACATACTTTCTGTTCAATGTGTACTTAACAGCAGTCTATAGGCCCTTAAATCTCACTGTTTCTTATAAATTGCTGTAAATGACAAATAGTATTGTTTTGATTGACGAGATTGTCCCAAATTTCAGAGATGCAAATACAAAATTCTGACTTTTTAGTGAAACGTCTATGAAACGATAACCCAGCATGCCTCTCATTATTTCTTCCTTGGTCCAGGTGAGAAGAAGAGGTCCTTAGGGAGGGACTACCACCCTCTTTGTCTCAAGTGTCAAAAGTGCAACAGACAGCTCACAGCTGGACAACATGCTGAGGTGTGTGAGGACAATGAAGGAGGCAAAATGAAAAAGATTACACGAATCAGAAGAATGATGCATGAATGTGTCCTGCTGCTTGTGTTTCAGTATGATGAGAAGCCATATTGTCCACACTGCTACCTGAAGATGTTTGGTCCAAGAGGTACTGCCTTCCCACCATGAAAGCACACACACACACTCTCTCTCTCTCTCTCTCTCTCTCTCTCTCTCTCTCTCTCTCTCTCTCTCTCTCTCTCTCTCTCTCTCTCTCTCTCTCTCTCTCTCTCTCTCTCTCTCTCTCTCTCTCTCTCTCTCTCTCTCTCTCTCTCTCTCTCTCTCTCTCTCTCTCTCTCTCACACACACACACAGAGTTTCTGAATGTCTTTTCTTTGTGTGAATCTTTCTTGACAGGTAACAGATGACTGATTTTGCCATGGCACAGTGCAGCTCGTTCATGGACACCAGACTGAACCAACATGGACAAATGCTGACAGAGGCCTACAAAAAAAAAACCAAATGATGAGAAAATAGAGAGATACATATGAATGATAGGCAGCTATATACCAGCCTGTCCACTTTAGTTGTCGGTCATTTACACCTCCACAAAATGAAGTATTTATAAATGTGTGATGACCACTTGATGCCACGTGTATGTGATTGTTCACTTTTATCATGTGAATTCATTTTGATTGTAAATTGTAAGTCTGTATTAATAAATGCATTTTTAAACAGGCCAACGTCAAACCCTGGTGGATGTCTCAGCCTCTGTGGTGAACTTTGTAGTCAGGAGCCCACATGCTCATATCTGGGCACGCTGGGTGGGTGTATTTGCTCACAAGCTCACCAATACTCTAATCACAGACAACACACATGCACACACATAAAAGTGAGTTGAGCTATAATGTTCTCCCTCTCTCCCTCATCAAGCAACCAGGGGAAAGGAGAAGGAAGGAAGGATGGAGGAATGGATGAGGGTGGTTGCTGTTGGCAGGGTAAACCAAATACTGTGCCAGCGGAATCTGCTGGAATGGGTGCTACAGAGACGCAAAGACAGATCTCACACACACACACACGCACACACGCACGCACACACACGCATGCACGCACACACACGCATGCATTCATGCACACTGCTGCCCCTGAAGCAGTGTGTCTTGACTGCTGCAGGGGCTTGTCACCCAGTGGTGGGTGAAGTACATTGACACAAACACACACACACACACACACATAGAGAAAGGGGTGTGCTGACGTGCTTCCCTGTAAAGTGTCATGTGTCACAAGAGTGACATTTCAGGTATTTGTCCTTGAAGGATGGGCTACAGAAGAAAGGGGTATAAAGGATTAAAGAGGCAGAGGCAGAAACAATACAGAGAGAGCTGACGGACAAAGGAAGAGAGGGCTGATGGGATTATTTCAACATCTGCAAAGAGCAGAGGGATGTGTCTCTCCAGCATGTCTTTGAACCTGTCCGTCTCCCTTTCATCCCCCCAGAACCTCCTTCATCCTCCCTCTTCTTCTATCCCTGCACTCTCCTCCTCCCTCCTCCCTCCATGTCTCCTTCACCCCCTAACCCCCTACCTTGATAGATCACATGACTGCTGTGATACCAGCTGGCTGACTGCTCATTTGCATGTGTTTCAGCTACATTCTCTTAATAGGGAGAGGGGTGGTGGTGGTGGTGGAAGCGCCGAGTTATAGGTTGAGAGGGGCTGAGGGTGAAGGGAGAGCAAGTTGCTGTGGAGAGCGCTGGGGTATTGAGGGGCACTGTGAGGGCTGACGGAGGAGAGGCCATGGAATTACAGGGAAACAAGAAGAGAGAGAGGAAAGTAAAATGCAGGGATATGAAATCAATGTGTTAGGTCTGGCATACCAAGGATTCTTAAACCTGCATTAATCCAACATGGGTCCCAAAGAGGTGCAGCGCTTAATATCATGTATCAATATCTTTCCATGTGGTGGCTGCACTACAACAATTAGTTTGAGTTGAAAGGCAGCCTGTGGGTAGGTCAGGAATCACTGCTCTGCTGGCCAGATCATGTCGACACATGATGAGAAACAACAAATTCAACAGCACCATTTTACATCAAAGAAAAGAAATAAGAACATTTCTGAGGAAAAGTCACTTTGCACTCGTCTTCTTCTGTGTATCACTGTCGACATCTGGTGGCCATAAAAGTGACCACATTTCAAAAGAAGGCATCAGTGTACTGTACTCGTTTAGTGTCTCGAACATGTTGAAGTATGACGATGAGTATAATATCAAAATACAAGTGATGTTTGTGTAAAAGAGCGTCGCTATTACCATGAAAGGAGTCTGGCCGTTACCTAAAATAATTCTGATTTGTGTGTCAAGATTTAGGGAAATTGCATGATAAAACCTAACAAAACAAGTCTCGGAGCTGCTCAACTTTGTGAAACTGATTTATAATCATTACCTGATGTTAATGTATAAATGAAGCATTCATTTTGGTGTTGTTCACGATTCAAGCTTCTTAAAACATGCGACAGAGAAGAAGCGGAGGGAAGGCAGCGTTTTCAAAGCAGGCCGACATGAACCTCATTATTACCTGATTGACTCAAAAAGCCATCGCAACTACATTTGGCCGAGCTGTAATGTAAAGTGTTTTGAAGACGTTGAACGCATAATTTATCGATTGTAAAACATTTGGTTCACACCCTACATTATATATAGTCTATGACATGTGTGAATTTAGTAATAAATATTGTTAGAGATGTGTTTTTTCTCATGTCAAGCGCAAATTTGACCGAAAAATTGCTAACGTCTTCAAATTCCGCGAGTTCTGATTTCACGAGGAGCACCTGAAGGCAACTCTTGCCAGAAGTGTAATTTCGTGGCGCGCATGCGCAGTGATCAACTAGGAAGCAGAGCAGACTATCTTGACGGATTATGTGGACAAATCGGTGAAGGAAGCCGCTTCCGAATCATTTTTTGAGGGTTTAGATATTCGCGGAAATAAGGGAGTATTTTAAAAATGGACGGCTGACAGCTTGAAGCAACAATCGGTGTAATTTAATCAACATTGAATTGTATGTATTAAAAACTGAACCGTAATGATGTCAGAATGCGACCCGACGGAGGCAGAGAGGCGCGAGCCCGGGCTGGACACCGGAGTAACAGCGGTGCCAGCTTCAGAGTGCCACTTTCACGCCGCAGACCCTCCGAAGGTGTTGTTTGACAGGAACGGGATAGGTCTGGGGCTGGTGACGAACCTCGGAGGTGCTGTTCGTATTTCGGACTCGTGTGAAAGCGTCCTAACCGAGCTGGAGACGGACGGGTCTGGCGAAGAGGCGCTGTTGTTACCGTGCTCGGCAGGAAGCTCGTCGTCTCCGCGGGGTGTGGGAGAGAAGCGCAACAGGCACAGCTCATCGTCGGATAAAGACACCCTGGCCTCCCCAGGTAACTGCTGTGGATCAATGCCACCGACATCTAATGACCGGAAGTACACGCACGGGAAGTTCAGTTAGGTCAGAGCACCCACGCGCAATGTCTTATGCATGTGGCGCAACATGACTTCTTGTTAGATGTGTCGATAACAGTGAATGCAACGTGGCCACACGGTTTGATGCCTTTGAAGTCCTCTGAGGAGTGTTAACCGGTCTACCGGGGCTCTCCACACGGAGCCCGTCAGTGGCCCCTGGAGGGTCTTTGGTCTGATTTGGGGGTCTTAAAGCGTTGCCTGTTGATATGATGTAAAGCAGTAAGTTGTTGCTCTGCTCAGTAGGAAAGTACCCAGTTTCTAAGCAACACAAACGACTCTGAATGTTATGCAAACTATCCATAAGCCGTCATGGTGCATTGAATGCATCAGGCTTGTGTTTGCATGGTGTTAAGAGTCTGTACCTTGTGTTCCCAGTGAGCTGATGTAATGACACGTTATCTTCTCTGTGCATGATATCAGCCGGCACTTCGACCTGGTGACCGGAACAGTCAATAGTAACTGTGTTTTTAAAAACGTTCCTGTGTTAATGCCAATCCAGCTCAAGCAGGTTTTTAAGCAGATGTCCTCCTCAGCATGGATGTAGACTTAAAGAGGTTGTTGTTCTGTTGCCAGACTTAACGTTACATAACTGCAGCACTAGATTTGGTTTGGACTATATATAAAGTTATGTAATGGAAGCAGCATATATTCTGACCTAACTACTAATGGGAACACCACCCTCTCTCTCTCCCTCTCTCTCTCTCTCTCTCTGTCTCTGTCCCCCCCCCCCCCCCCCCACTTCCTCCGGCCTTTCAGAGTAATACAATATCAGGACTAAGTGTGACTCATACTTTGTAATGCACAGAACAAAGACACGTGTTGTGGTTGTAGACCTGAACACTGTGTCGCTTTGTATGATATTAAATCTCACAGTTCCACCATGGAACATGGTGCTAAACCATGTGAGTTAAGAGCTGAAATTTACATTCATATAATCTGCCAAACTGAATTCAGCCTTGGGTTCACCCGTTCATACTGTCCATGAGTACTGATCGCAGGGAGCAATGTGGCGTTATCTTATTTTAAAGTTATGCAAAAGACATTTAAATCTTGCTACATTTGCATACGTTGGAACATTGAATTGTAACGAGTGAAACACTAATGAGTCCAGACTATGAGCTGCCGGTGACTTGGATTTCCCAGAGTGCGGTGTTGCAACATCTCACACACTGTGTGCACTGCAGGTCAGCAGGTCTCTGGAGCTCTGCTGGGCCCATTAACTGACCCGAGACATTAAATATACACCAGGCCTTTGTGCAAGCAAACAGTACCATGAGGATGATGAAGAAGAGGGACTGTGGGAGAGTGAAAGTAAACACGCGTGTTTACGTTCACTCTGACGTTCATAGGGGTGAAAGTAAAGAGACGAGCGCAGTGACATTATCACAGACGTTCATCAGCAGCACGATCCAGTGCAAGCACACATCCATCAGCAGGCAGGACGGCTGAATACACACACTGAACCTATTGGTGGAAATGAAACGATAAAGATAAAGTATTGTGTCAGCTCTGTTTTACACACAGAGACACTGCATTGTAAATCAGAGGCCCTCCGCAGCACTTTATCACCATCTGTCTCTAGGTCTGTGTTGACACCTTGTTATATTTATCTTAATGTTTTTAAATATCAATCAGCTTCCCTGCAGATCACCAGCAGTATACCTGCCCACGAGTCATTGGACCCCCAGAATGCACAATAATGACCTACATACACAACATAGTGTGTATGTGTATCAAGCTCATGTGAACTGTGCGTGTCAGTCAATAGTTTGATTTTTCATACCGTATATTGGCTAAACTATATTTAGTTTGTACTTTAATGGAAAGTTGGTTGATCATTGCTGTTCCTGTCCTGGTCATAAAATCTAGTGCTCTACTTTCAGGATGATTTTAATATTTCTACCGTATAAACTAGGCTTACCAAGTACCAGATGGAGCAGAAAACACGAGCACAGCCTCTGTTCATACATTATCTTGGTTGCTGCCGAGCACTACTTTGAGTTGCACCTCATGCACGGAGCGTAAATCATAAAACATGCATCAGTGTGTGGCTTTCAGATCCCTCTGAACATACTGAGGATACCGCCATAGGAACAAAGACAGTTGATGGAAGTCCTTTTATAGTCGCGATGTTAATTAAAAGACTCTGACTATGACAGGACATTTTAATGTGTCGGTGATCCTGACATGAAATGATCCAAGTCCCTGAGATCATCTTTTGTTTATCTTCCTCTTATTCCCTCCTTTTTAATGTGCTTCTCTCTCAGCCCCCCTTCAAGTAAGTTAGCTACAAAGCTATCTCTGGTTTCTCCTTATCCCTTTGGGACAAAGCGTTCTATTAACTGTCCTCTCCCCTCCTCCTCCCCCGTGTCTGTGCCTTCACCCCTCCCTGCACCCCACTGCTGATACAGAGCGTATGGAGCCTTTCTGTCAGCTGACTGCTCCGTCCTGTGTGAGGAGGAGACAGTAGAGAACGCGTCGTATCATCGGGCCTTCATTGAAGGAATAATTAGCACTCAGTCTCATCCACAGAATCAGATCTGCAAGGCAATAGAAAGCCATTTTCTGATGAGTTGCAGAGTCACTACATCAGCTCACAGATAGAAGTTGCGTGCGTGTGTGTGTGTGTGTGTGTGTGTGTGTGTGTGCGTGTGTGCGCGCGTGTGCAGTTTGCATGTTCTCTGTGCCTGTGTGGGTTTCATCCCGCAGTCCAAAGACATGCAGCTTTGGTGAGATCAATGTGAATGTGTGTGATAGACGAGCCACCGGTCCTCGTGAGTGCTGGGAACAGGTCCAGCCTCCCTGAACAGGATCAGCTGTTCAGAGGATGGATGGATGGCTCTAGTTGCCTCTCTCACATACACTGCTCATCATGTGTGCATGATGGGAGACAGTGGACCGGGTGAGACTGACCTGTGGATAGGCTTATGTCTATATGCTCATAGGCTTCTTTTTACAATCTGTGCTCACTGTAAAGCAGCTTTTAATAGAGCAATATCAGATTTTTACTTGTTAAAATTTAAGATTTTAAAATGCTAAAAAAATATTCATAACTGTTTCTTAATCTCATTGCTATTGTACTGCAGCACAGTCTGACTCCCCACATTGTGAACATGAATATCGATCTGATTTTGTTCCTGTTCCAGGCACCGGCAGCGGAGACTTTAACCATTTCCCCGACGATCCCGAGTTTGCAGATATTATCCAAAGGGCGGAACAAGCTATCGAGAACGGCGCCTTCCCAGAAAGGATCTCCCAGGGTTCCAGCGGGAGCTACTTTGTCAAAGACCCAAAAGGGGTAAGGAGGGGATGCAGGAATCACGCATTCATAGGATTACGTACTCACTTTCCCCACTCGGATTCATCCAGCTGTGCAGACATTCTATGTGCTGATGAAATGTGCTGGCGTTTGACTCTTGGCTTACTGTAAGATGCCTATCAGGAAGGTCTACATTGCTCTCAACCGGTCAAGCTGCTCAGAGGAGTGAGTTGGAAGGTTAACAGGAGGAATCCGTAGTGAAGACTCTGTGGATAATGCAGCCAGCGAAGCTTGCCTCCATAGCAGATGGCCGTCATGCACAGCTGGCATGTTTAATGTAGACTGCGGGGAAATAAATTGATCTTTAACTTGTTAGCAGCGTCTCTGTCACTTTACATTTGTTGCTATAACTTGACACACCTGGCCTGTTGTTCTATAATCTCGTTATTTAAAGGTCCCATGAAATGAAATATGGCACGTTCTGTCGCGGTCCTGTCCCAGTGTGTGCTCTACTCTCCCACAGTCTGCCATATACACCAAATATATGTTTAAAATGCATTTCTGATGCAACACTCTTCATCATTCTCTTTTCCTTCCACAGAAAGTCATCGGTGTTTTCAAACCAAAGTCAGAGGAACCTTACGGTCACCTGAACCCCAAATGGACCAAATATTTTCACAAGGTACACCGTGTGTGTGTGTGTGTGTGTGTGTGTGTGTGTGTGTGTGTGTGTGTGTGTGTGTGTGTGTGTGTGTGTGTGTGTGTGTGTGTGTGTGTGTGTGTGTGTGTGTGTGTGTGTGTGTGTGTGTGAGAGAACGATCTGACAGCACAAGCAGCAGTCTAAACCAGCTTTTCTTTCCTCCTCTAACCAGCTGTGCTGTCCGTGTTGTTTCGGCCGAGGCTGCTTGCTGCCTAACCAGGGTTACCTCTCGGAGGCTGCTGCCTCACTGGTGGATACCAAACTGGGCCTGGGAGTGGTGCCGAAAACAAAGGTGGGGGCTCTGACTGCATGCATGTTATTGCAGTTCAACACATCCGCATCGAGGGCACCACTGTTCCCGCTTCCACACATGTCCGTAACCGGGGTATCGTTTTCGATCGAACCCTCTCCTTCGAACGCCACGTCAGTCACGTCACAAAAAGCGCCTTCTTTCATCTCAAAAACATCGCCCGTCTACGCCCCTCCCTCTCCTCCACAGTCGCTGACACACTCCTCCTCGCCTTCATCACCTCTCGACTGGACGACAGCTACAGCATCCTGTACGGCTCTCCCACCGAAATCATCAACAAACTACGATGCATCATGCATACAACTGTATACATGTGTACATTAGGGGTGTAACGGTACGCGTATTCGTATTGAACCGTTCGGTACGAGGCTCACGGTTCGGTACGCATGACGAACCGAATACGTTTGAATGAAAACGAATAATAATGAATAATAATTTATTTTTTTTCTAAAAACCTTTATTTAACCAGGTAGTCCCATTGAGATTAAAAATCTCTTTTGCAAGATGTAAGTAACAATCCTACATAACATTAAGGAGCAGTTTGTGTTTTTTATGCTTATGTGTTGCTAAGAAGACACCCCAGAAGATGGGTCACTCAGGTATAGTTCCATCATTGTTCAAAGTCAAAGAATAACTTTATGATGTTAGTTGTCATGAATAAATATATTTTAAAATCAAGTACATTTCTCTGGCATTTATAGTTTTCTACTGTACCGAACCGTGGCTCCACTGTATCGCACCCAACCCAACCGTGAGTTTTGTGAACCGTTACACCCCTAGTATACATGCATACAACTGTATACATCCATACATACAACTGTATGCATGCATACATGCATACAGTTGTATACATGCATGCATACATGCATACAACTGTATACATGCATGTATACAACTGTATGCATGCATGTATACAACTGTATGCATGCATGTATACACGCAACTCAGCTGCCCGTCTGCTCTCCCTCACCACAGATGACATCACGCTTTCTAAACCTCCACTTGCTCCCCAAACAGCAAAGAATCCAGTTCAACATTCTCCTCATTGCATACAAAGCCCTTCATACCTTCTGACCTCCTGCACTGACACGCTCCCACCCGTAACCTCCTTACCCCCCCTATTCTGTCCAACATCAGGCCTGGGGGGGGGAGGCGGGGCCTCCTCCCTCTGGAACGCCCTCCCCCAGCACCTCAGACGTTCTCCGTCACTTTAACACTGCACTTAAAACTCACCGATTTAAATCTGCTGTTAACCTGAGAAGCTAGTTATGTTTCTATAATGTCATCTCTCTGCCTTCTTTATATTGTTATTTGCCACATAAAGTACCTTTTGAATACCCATTTAAAGCGCTATACAAATAAAATATATAATTATTACTATTATCATCATTATTATTTATGGATTTTGCAACATGGCCTCACAGTTTGACTGCACTCGGACTGAATTCTGAACTCCTGGAAACAGAACCTTCAGTGAGCATCTGAATGGACCTGGATGTGGTCACAAGTCACTACTGTGACCCAGCGGTAACTGAGCGTCTTCTGCTTCATCAGGTGGTGCATCTGGCCAGTGAGACGTTCCACTACAGCGCCATCAACAGAGCCAAGTCCAGGGGAAAGAAGTACGCCTTAGAGAAAGTCCCCAAGGTGGGGCTACGCTTCCACAGAGTGGGCCTGCCGCCCAAGGTAAGTCAGGGTGGAATGTCTCCACCCTTTATCTGTTGTGTCGGAGCAATCAATGAGCAGCTCATCCTGTGTGCTCCTGTGTGTTACGGCCGTGTTTGGCTTTGTTGTGTGAAACACTGATGATGATGCAGCGCTGGCAGAGGACAGTAAAAGGAACCATGTCACACTCTGCTCCCTGAGAAGACGGGTTCATTCAAATGAATCGGTCAGAGGAAGCATGCATGTCATCTCTTTTCTGGCTTCTTCAAACTGTGATTGTGTATTCATATCTCTTGTGTGGTGTGCTGCTGTAATCGCATCCAGCACCAATTTAAACATTTCATCAAGAACGTGCAAACCAAGGTGATGTGCAGCTTTGTGATGAGGAGTCTGCTTCCAGGTGGGCTCCTTCCAGCTCTTTGTGGAGGGCTACCGTGAAGCGGACTACTGGCTGCGGCGCTTTGAGGCGGAACCTTTGCCGGAGAACATCAGGAAGCAGCTGCAGTCCCAGTTTGAGCGGCTGGTGGTGTTGGACTACGTCATCAGAAACACGGGTGAGGGTGTGTCTGTGTTGAAACACTGCAGTGAGTTTTGTCTCCAGTGTTCTTTTGTAAGTTCTCTCGTGTGTTACACTGAATATTTTCATCATGAGCAATCATGTTAACAGCTGCATGCTTGTGGTCTTCCCTCACCTACATATGTTGGTATGTAACCTCTCGTTGTCGTCCTCAGATCGAGGGAATGACAACTGGTTGATCAAGTATGAGAAGCCAGGAGGAGGAGGAGGAGGAGGAGGAGGAGGAGGAAAGGTGAGGTTGAATCAACACTTACTGAGGGTGTGTTTAGACTCAGTCAGCAAATCCTCACCCTGCGTCATGCGATTAAACCGCTGCGTAACCAACGCACAACAGTCTGCCGCTCATTCACACCCGGACACACACACAGGCCTCATACGCTGACAACACACGGACATCGCAGGTCTGGAACACAGCGTTGCTCCGGTGACTTTGCTGAGCACGGTCTGACTCCCCATCATCAGTCATTATTTACCAATGAAGTGATGATTGAGCTGAAGTTGGTCATCTATCAGCCAGTTATTCAGGGCTCTGGTCAGTCAATGACTCCTCTGATCCTCTTTCTGCTCATGCAGGATGCAGAGTGGCCAGAGAACAGCTCCGCCTCCTGCATGAAGATCGCAGCAATCGACAACGGCCTGGCCTTCCCCTTCAAACACCCGGACGAATGGAGAGCCTGTACGTTGCTCTCTCTTCTCTCATCTTCTGTCTTCACTGATAATCGTGGAAACGGTGGTTATTGACTTTCATCCTGGATTCATTTCTTTGTTGTCATTTAGTTTATAAAATGATAAATCCATCACAAGCTACCAGAGCGTAGAATGACGGCCTTTATTTATTTAAGTTGCAATGACGGCGTGACATTAATATAAATGTATTAGCATCAGTTCTCATTATTTGTTAATCAGGTGAAACAGAACAGAACGGTGTCTTTTAGATTTAAAGCCGTTCTCAATCACAGTCGTACTGAGACTGAGATGGTAAGCAAGAGCCAGGAGGAGTTAGCTTAGCATTACACCTGTGAATAGCAGGGAACAGCTAGCCCCGCCTTTCCAAAGGTAATGCAACAAACAAAGAAGATTTAGTTGTTTTGTACAGTTTGAACAAACAGGATATGACGTGTTGATGAGTGAGCTTAGATGAGCTCGTTGGATGATTTAGTTTATCTGGACAGAGCCAGCCTCCATGGTTCCCTGTGCCAGTGTTTGTGCTAAGCTAACCAGCTGCTGCATGTAGTGCTATCAATCTTCCCTTATGAGCTCTCAACATGAAAGTGATTCAGTTATTTTATTATTATTTTAATTATCCGTCCATCAAATAGTTAACTTACCAAAAAAAATATATATATATATATATAATTGTTATTTTGTCCTTTTCGAGGGTGTTCTGTCAATAGGACAGTTTACAATGAAGGAAAAACAACATTAAAGACACAAAATCATATAAGAAGACAGCGTGGACTTAGTGCATATAGTTGTAGCCGGTTGTAGGAGAGGCGGGCTTTGACTGCAGTGGCGTCATGACAGAGTCCTGAGTCCCGTGTCCTCCTTCCATCAGACCCGTTCCACTGGGCATGGCTCCCCCAGGCTAAGGTGAGCTTCTCCCAGGAGACCAGAGACCTGGTGCTGTCCCGCCTGTCGGACATGAACTTTGTCCAGGACCTCTGTGAGGACCTCTATGAGATGTTCAAGGTGCGAGTCCGCTTAAAACGTTCCTCTTCCCTTTGAGATTCTCTGATAGTTCTGTAAATAACAGGAGTTGCTGTTTCTCTCTTCAGGCGGATAAAGGCTTTGATAAAACCATGTTCGAGAGGCAGATGTCTGTAATGAGGGGACAGGTGAGACTCTGTTGTTCCTCTCAGCCTTTGTCTTCTTGTCTGTACATCCTACCTGCTCTCCCTTCTCTCTCCTGTGCCCTACTTTCTGTTACTTTAGTTGTTTCCTTTGTAACCTCATCACTACCCATTGTAACCTAAGTACAATGCACCAGCGCTCAGAATGCAACGTGGCTTCTGTATGCATTACATGGTGAACCCTGCTTCTGTCTCCAGGTGTTGAATCTGACCCAGGCGCTGAAGGACGGGAAGAGCCCGATCCATCTGGTGCAGATGCCCCGGGTGGTGGTGGAGCGCAGCCGCTCAGGCGGTCACGGACGTGTGGTCACACTTGGCAACGCCTTCACACAAACCTTCCACTGCAAGCGCCCCTTCTTCACCTCCTGGTAGTCGGAGATGAGTGAGGAGGGCAGCTGTGGAGAGACCTCTGCAGCAGCTCTGCAGCAGCGAGGGAGACGACGCGGTGCTTGCACTGGAGGCTGCTCCTGTTTCTTTGCCGAGAGAAGAAATGACGACGCGGGAGAAGTGAGACGGAGACGTTTTGTGAAGCGAGAGCAGAGAAGCTCGAGTGATTGGTTTACCGGTGTCTCCTAGAGACCCGGGGTCTGTTTGTGGTTACCATTGTGACTTGATAGGATCATCTGGGCTTTGTTTATTGTTAGAAGGCACCTGAAGTACCTACTGAAGCACCTCGCAAGGTCTCATAGTGGCGCTAATGGCCAAAGAAGAATGTGTCCCGTATGTTTGGGAATGTAAAGGTTTCACAGATCTCTCCAGAAAGTGATTTATTTATTTATCCTTGAACCCGGGACAGTGTTGTCCCTCGCCTGGGATCAAGTCTCAATCTGTTTGTTTTGCCTTGTAGGAGTTCTTGTTCACAGGTAGATGTGAACGTGCACTGCTGGAGGTGTTTGACTGGTTCTCCAGAGCTGGGTCACACTGCTCTTTACCCAGCGGTGGCCATCTGTTGAACAAACAAACCCAGTGTCTTCACCCCTCACTGCCAAAACCTGTTTGTGGAAGGAGCATTTAACCGCCTCAAGGAAGTGAACGCTGTTGAAACTTGAATATGAAATGTTGGGATGGACGATGATGAACACGTTGTTTGAATGTAATCTGTTCACGTCTTCTATCCAGATTGTTGCTCCGAAACATTTCAACATGAGTGACCGCTGTAACGATGAATGTATTTGTTGTGTGAAATGTATTTAATTGCTGGTTCGCAGCTTTCTCATGAGCGTTGTCGGCCCGTCACCTGTGCCCTTTATATTACACACGAGGAGGGGAACACTGTTTCACACACCAGTGATGCCCTTCTGTTTTCTTATGTATGCATCTTGAAATTTATATTCCAACACCATGATTGTATAAGAAAAGTTGTATATTTAACAGATGAAAAAATAAAATTTGGGAAATTTGAATCTTGTTTGTTGCCTTCAAACAATGTTGACAAAGGTTTGTCCAGCAGAGCTCGGATGACTTGAGTCGGACTACTTAATGAAGCCATGACGGGTCAGTGATACTGAAGAAGTAGACGAACAGAAGTAGCAAATCCGCTCTAACTCAAAAAGTATTTGGAAATTTATCTTGTCGAATAACAAACTACTAATTGATTTTATTGTTATTGTTTCAGCATTCAGGGGAAATACCGATTTCATATTTCATGATGGTTATGGAAACACCTCGGTGATCAGTGAGCTTGCAGAGCGACACTGAAACCTTTAACTGACATCACAACGTGTGTCTATCAGGGTATCGCCTGATAAAAACATTTCAATTTCAGCATTGGTGAGCAGATGCAACTGAAGCATCTTATTGGGATTCAGCCGTCATTGATTGTATTATTTACGCTTTTGCTTATTGTTGTTTGATTCTGTAACACAAAAAAACACCAGATATAAGAAGTGCAGCTATAAGAACAATCGCCGGGGTAAGATAACATTTGAATATAATTAATAAAACGACATTTATTTATTTTTAAGTCGTTTATTTTAACATTTTGAGACATTTTGATGATGTAGAATTGCTGACAGTTGCATAAATATAATCCCTTTTATGTCCATGTTTCAATATGCCATTCAACAAATCCGCGTAAAATAACTGCGCTCATATGAATTTGGATTAATGTACGCCATATAGAGGACAGCTGGAGAGCAGTGAATGAGTCTTAAACCATCATCGGAAGGCTGC
The DNA here is from genome assembly GCA_028022725.1 of Lycodopsis pacificus. Lineage (NCBI taxonomy): Eukaryota > Metazoa > Chordata > Actinopteri > Perciformes > Zoarcidae > Lycodopsis > Lycodopsis pacificus. The sequence goes on from CM051693.1 coordinate 17,852,053, forward strand.
TTTAGATGCGTGTTTAATGCGGGTTGTCCCCGCTAGATGGTGCGCGTCAGTTTCCTCCTGAGTGGCTCCTCGGATGTTGCAGAACGAACAGATGTACAGTCACTAGGCTGTCAAAATATGCAGGCACGTATGACTCAGCAATGTCCAGAGTTAAACTACAGAGAGCTGACAACGCGAGCGTCATTTACCAAACAGCACCAGGGATGTGTGGAGAGAAGTAACCAGTGCAGAGTATCTAGTCTTTTTATTCAGAACACAGAGAAACAGCTGGATACATTTAACATGAAGATATCAGGAATGAATCAAATCAATCCGAGCTCCATGGCGCTGTCAAAATTCATCACAATGCGATTACTTTTACTCGCAGCGGCGTTTCTCTTTACGCACGACGTCACCGGAGCTGTGCGCGCTGAGAAGTGCGCCTCGCGCTGCGACGTGAGCTCTTGTCCGAGCCCCAGCTGTCCCGGCGGGTACGTCCCGGATAGATGTAACTGCTGCCTGGCGTGTTCGCCGCGCGAGGGGGACCCCTGCGGCCGCAAAAACGAGCTGCCCTGCGGGGATGGCTTGGAGTGCAAGCTGCTCGCTGCGGGGAGGCGGCGAGGCAACAAGGGGCTCTGCCGGTGTAAGAAGGAGCATGGAGTGTGCGGAAGCGACGGGAAGACGTATGGTAATGTGTGTAAGATGAGAGCAGCCATCCGTAAAGCCGAGAAGAACAGAAGACCCGCACTCAGCCAAGTGCACAAAGGACCCTGCGCACCTTCAAGCGCAGGTGGGCAGCTTTGGGTGGTCAGAGGGCTACACGTGGAGCGTTTGAGAAAATGATCAAAGAAATTCATAAAACGTCCTAAATGGACTATACATGTGTCTCTGGTGCAATAGGGTTGTATGTGTAGATCAACAGGTGAAATACTTTGCACGGATTCCACTTCATCAAATCACTAAATGCAAAACTAATGATGATGAAGATTACTTTTTATTTTATTTTCTTGAAAGAAATCAAGTAAAAACTGCCAAATATGATGTCATTTCCACTTAATCAATATCAATGTTTGCTGCTTTCTCTTGTTTATATGTTATTGTAAAGTGAACAGCGACTGTTGGACAGAAGAACAGTGCTGTGGAGCCTTTTCACTATTTACTGTTTTATAATCAATGCATCAAAGACAATAATCAACGGATTCAGCAATAATGAAGGCGATCCGTCATTGCAGCCCTAATCTGGAATTGTTAATATATTTTTCACAAACTTTGGAAATAATTTCCATTGTATTTTACGCTTGATTGGAAAACTTGAAAAGATACAGAGGATCCTCCTGAAGATGAGTCTTTCTCCTCCCGATGTACTGAATACTGTAAATAGCAGAATAGGAATAATTGTAGTTATCTCTGAACGTGTGTGTGTGTGTGTGTGTGGGTGTGTGTGTGTGTGTGTGTGTGTGTGTGAGTGTGTGTGTGTGTGTGAGTATTTGTGTTAATGCAGAGCTTTCCTCACGTCAACAGCTCATCCTCAGGTCCATCCCAGCAGCCCTCGCTACAAATTCAACTTCATCGCTGACGTAGTGGAGAAGATAGCTCCTGCTGTTGTCCACATCGAACTGTTCATAAGGTGTGACACGTGTAGAGAGATGTTAAAGCAGGACGGAGTGTTGTGTGTAGCAGAGTGTATGAAACAAACATCACAGAAGTTTATTCCTTCAACCTTTAATTTGTAAATATTCTTGTGTCGTTATCTGGAATATAAATATATATATATATATATATATATATATAAAGTGCTCATGAAGTGATGAATAGAAACGTGATACAACTCCAACACAACCTGGACCCAAAATAAGATATTTTGTCCTTTCTTCCTCGTTCCGTCTCCTTCTTCTCTCCGTCTCCAGACATCCCCTGTTTGGTCGCCACGTGCGTCTCTCCAGTGGTTCTGGTTTCATCGTGACCCACTCAGGTGTGATTGTGACCAACGCTCACGTGGTAACCACAGCCGCCGCGGTGACCGGGAGGCAGCTGCGCGTGCAGCTCCACGACGGCGACGCCTACGAGGCCTCGGTCCGAGACTTAGACAAGAAGGCCGACATCGCCACCATCAAGATCGATCCCCAGGTGAGAGCGTTCACGTCAAGTCCAGGCGACGTCATGACCACGTTCTTCATCCAAAGGGATGTAAAACATCTTTACTTTACACACATTTCCACCCTAATACAAACACACATTCTGCATTATTGCACAGCAACCCATCGCCTGACACGTGTCTCTTCCAACTTCAGACACTTTTCTCGACGTTCTGACACCGCGAGATACTTTCAGAAACACCAGCTGTGTGACTCAGACACGGCGCTGATGTGTGTATTCTCACACTCATATCTCAAATACTTGGACAGTTTTGTCAGCATTAAACACGTCTTCATTCCCCCGTTTGTCTCTTTTTTTCCTCATTTATTTTGCCCTTCATCTTCTGCATTTTTCTCTCTGTACAACTTTCCCAGTTTGTCTCCGTCTGACATTCCTGTCTGTGTTGGTATGTTTGATCCGTCCATGTTGGAGCAGAGAAAGCTCCCTGTGCTGCCTCTGGGCCGCTCAGCTGATCTGAGACCGGGGGAGTTTGTGGTTGCTATCGGCAGCCCGTTCGCCCTGCAGAACACCGTCACCACCGGCATCGTCAGCACCACTCAGAGAGACGGCAAGGAGCTGGGCATCAAGGACTCAGACATAGACTACATCCAGACTGACGCTATTATTAATGTGAGCGCACAAGGACACACACACACACACACACACACACACACACACACACACACACCTGTACTTCTGTCTTTGTAAGTGAGGAGTCCTCACTTTCCAAAAATGTCCTCACTCTGTGGTTAAAACTTGCTTTGGTCCTCACTATGTCGCAAATACACACACACACACACACACACACACACACACACACACACACACACACACACAGGTCATTCAGGACAGATGCTGTCAGAGATCTTTTTGTTTTATATGGATATAAAATGTTTTTGTCGTTTGGATACACGTCACAATAATTGATGTGTTTGTCTTTGTCTCATATTTCATCTTTTCTGTGAGAAGTTTGGAAATTCTGGAGGACCTCTTGTGAACTTGGTGAGTAGAGTTCATAACTTGATAATTTGATTGAGGTCCATACATTACTAACAAAACTAAATAAATCAGTGTTAGACATATATATCTACATGTGCTTATGATCCCAACATTATAATACTCTGTTACCACATTGGGCTGAAATGTCAAACAATATCCTCACATAACATGATATTTACACACAATAACAACTACTGCTGCTGCTTATTGTCCTCCAACACTTCTGTGAAAATATGGGATTATTTGACTCTGCAATTCAAAAAATTATGTGATTTGAAATATTGGTTCTACACATAACAATTAAAAACCTGTTCCATGAAAAAAATGCTAAAATAAATGATTCATTGCATCAACATCGACCCAAAACAACAGCAGATATAATGAAGCTGTCCACTGATAGGTCGATCCTATCTGCTGGAGTTCAAAGAACGAATGAAGTAAAAACTAAACGTCAGTTCAGTCTGACTTTTAGACAAACATTTGCATAAACAATAAGTGCCTTTATACAGTACATAGCAATATTTAAGTGTTAAACTATGCTCAATTTACCTAATAGATCATATTTGTAGTAATCAAAGTAATATTTTAGCCCATATATTGAATATATTGTCCAAAATAAACACCAAGACTTGGACAGTATTTGAGATCTTGTCAAAAGTTTACTGTGTGTGTGTGTGTGTGTGTGTGTGTGTGTGTGTGTGTGTGTGTGTGTGTGTGTGTGTGTGTGTGTGTGTGTGTGTGTGTGTGTGTTCCCTGCAGGATGGTGAGGTGATAGGCATCAACACTCTGAAAGTGACAGCAGGGATATCCTTCGCTATCCCCTCAGACAGAATCAGACGCTTCCTCACAGAGTCACAGACCAAACCCAGCAAAGGTCAGAGGTCAAAGCTTGAGCAGCACATAGAACGTAACAGCAAACAGTTTCTGTCTTTGTTGTTTGAGATGCCGATGTCTGTGAAGTGGATGTTTTATAGCATTACTCACTGAATCACAGCCCAGTGGTGGTTGTGACAGGAAGCAGCATCAGTCTGCTGATGGGTCACATGCTTCATCCAGGATTACGTTACACGTTTGTGTTGTTTAGAGGAATCAAAAGTAAAGAGACATTTTTCAGTCATCAGGATGTTTACATTTTCGTTCCTTCCAGGCGAACAGAACCTCTCCTCTCTGTCGAGCCGACGCCTCTGAGGTCCGGCGGGATTCAGAGTGACCGACTCCCTCGACCCCTGACTCCCTTTTGGACGCACCAACCAATCAGTGAACTTCTCTGCTTCTATCAGACGCTTCCTCTCACACCTTCTGTCTACTGTGTGTCTTGTTCGGTGGATTTTGATTTATAGATTTTTTTGAGGGGGTTTTGTCAAATAGACTTAAATAAATACAGCAGTTTATTGCATTATTCTAAATACTGCAGAGGAAAATATATTGTACTGTATATTATATGAAGTTCAAAAGAAGAAGCTGTGGGCTGAGTCTGTCTGCTCAGCAGCTGCTGTCCATCTGCACACTGCTTTGTTTATGTCTTCATCCCTTCTCCCTCCCACTCTGCCTCGGAAAGACATTCTGGTAATTTAAACAAACCTAAGCTGACACACACACACACACACACACACACACACACTGAGCAAAGTGTGGCTGTACTCACTTTCATCCTTTCCGTTTGGTGATGGAAATCCTTGTGCATAAAGATTTGTGAACCTTGAAGTTCAGGACAAAGATTCCTTCTGGGGCTTTGTTAGCGTTTTTAGATTAAACCAAATTCAGCCTGAAACCAACAACAACAGCAGGCTGGCAGCAGCATTTGCTTCATGACAAAATGAAATGCAAGTTGACCTGAAAATGCTTTCCGTGGGCTTCACATGACACTTTCTGTCTTTTGTTTGGTACAGATGTCTCCTACCATGATGACGTTACCGAACAATGAGCCTGATGTGTGCACACAGTCCATGAACTGAACAGATATCATCTTCACTGCGTATTTGAATAAAAACTGTGGCTTGTTACTGTTGACTGTGAAAGTGTTACACAGAAGGACAATGGAAAAAAGAAAGAGACGGGATAGAGATTAATAAGAGACAATGGACAAATCACTACCATACAACCCATCAGGAGTCTTCCTTTAACGTGTGTGTGTGTGTGTGTGTGTGTGTGTGTGTGTGTGTGTGTGTGTGTGTGTGTGTGTGTGTGTGTGTGTGTGTGTGTGGCTCACCCAGTTGTTTGAGAGTGTGTGTGGTGTTTTCTAGTCTTCTTGCCGAGACGTATTGTGAAAGCAGAGAGCCAGACTACGTCAGCAGGGCCACACAGGGGACACAGCTGTTTGTCCTTAAACGGATAAAATCAAGACAGCGTCACTGAGCTCACACCAAAACAAAGCTTCCCACACTGCCTGTTGCTATGCTACATTCAACAATATGCATGAAATACATACATGTATGATGGAATACACCATACATGTCCCATAAGGCCCCGTTAAGCAGTGGATGAATTAATGTCTCACCATCTCGAGGCCACACGGAGTCTGGTTTAAATAAAACACAAGATGATTCCCGAATATGCCACTAGATGGCATGTTGGGTATAATAATCTGCTCCTGACGTGGCAACTGATGCTCTGATTATAAGGCTGCTGTACTCGTGAAGTCCAGTGGATGGAACTGTCCATTTATAGCTCTGGATTCCAGCTGGTGAACCTAAAGTAGAGGGCACTGGATGAAGCTCTATCATTACAGTGATGACCCGTGATGACCCGTGATGACCAGGTGAGTTGAGGAACTTGAGGAACAGACGGGGCATCTGGCCCGGCAGCAGAGCTGTAGACAGATTGGACTCAATCCTGTTGCATTGTGCCAGGACAGCATGGGCCGAACTACTTCCATCTGTCTGGAGTTCAACTCTCACTGTGACTCAGCGCCTTGCTGACCACCGTGGGCAGCTTACTTCTTAACGGGAACAGAGAAGAGAACTTTAGAGCCGACATATGGAGGGAAAACAAAAAGTCTTTCAACCCACCTCACATATAACCCTAACCCACGTAAACAAACAGTAAAATACAGCTAAAGGCAACATCTCAAACAATAAGGCTCCACAACGGGACAAGTAGACCATGTGTTGCTGTGTTGAGTATTTATACTGTGCTTCCACCTCCACAAATATGATAAAACGGTACATTCATGGGTGAATATGTACCTGCAATACCAAGGCCTCATGAGAAGTGGAATTCCAGGCATTCCTGGTAAAGTGTGATGTGTTGTCTCTGGAGATGCTCTGTCTCTGTCCATCCACCGTCATTCCAGAGGCGTCCTTAGACTGAAGTGAGACAGATGACTCCTCTCTTGTTTGTGGGTCGACTTCTCTTCACTTTATTTTGCTCACAGATGATGTTGAAGACACTTCGAGCAAGGTTTTCCGATGACGTCAATGTGAATACTTTGGCAGCACCTATGGGAGTTTTTGCACAGCGTCACCGGAGCTCGCGTCTCAAAGCTCTTATTGAAATCAGGTGTGCTGAAAATAAGTGGACTGCAGGAGACACCACAAGGACACAGAGTTTAGATATTCTCATCTTTCTTTCTTTACTTTCAGTTTCTTACTTCCACATCTCTCGTTCTGCTTTCTTTCCTCTGAAGAACGATACGTCTCCAGTGTGTCTTCTTCGTGGTGCTAAAAGTAAATCATAAAATCAGCACGAGCAGAGAGGACACTGTGCCCCTTTTTTCCTCAAACACTTCTCATCTGTTTCTTCTGCGTGTGAATATCAATCCTCTGGTGACGGAGTTGTTTAATATTGCAGCACACTGAACATTCTCAGGGCTGCAGACGTTGCATGACAACGAGTTCTTACAATAGACATCCAAGCTACCAGGCCAAGAGCTTTAACTTTCACTTCATTGTTTTCAATCAATCTTCTCATCAAATGTATGACAAGAAAGCGAAGAAGCGTATTCCCCAAAATGTTGAAGTATTTATGTCATGCTCTGAGCAACACTGTTCAGCAAATCTCCTTCAAAACAGAGATAGAAGCCAGAGCTTTGCTGTGCTTCTACACAGATTCCTCAGAACTGGATGGCCTCATGTTCACCGCAGAGAAAAGGACACAGACGCACACACACACACACACACACACACACACACACACACACACACACACACACTGCAGGGAGAGAGAGACACACACACTAAAGTGAGCCCAGACATTCTTTTGTCAGGGCTCTAGTGATCGCTAAATCCTGTGAGCCCTTCCTCTGTTTCTCAACTCCCTCTTTCTAGCAGACTGACTCATGCTTTCTCCTCCTCCTCCCCCCCCCTCTCTCCCCCCCCCCCTCTCTCTCTCTCTCTCTCTGTGTTTAAAAATCCAGTCTGCAGCATTTTCCCTCAATTCCTCTTCTTTCTTACTTTTTCTTGCATTTCTTGGGATTGCAATAGTTCAGCTGCATGTCCTCGTCTTGTTGAGACGTCTGCATGTGTGTGCACTCGCGTAGGTTATCATAAGTGTATGTATCGTTTAAGCTCATGAGTTGTGTGTGTTGGTGGGTTTGATGTGTGTAAGCAGTCACGTGGAAACATTGGAAAAGCTTCCTCTTGTCTTTTTGCCTTTTCTGCCAGTATGTATGTACTTGGTTACCTTGACAGTTTTTGCTGTGGTTTCACTATTTCTCCCAGAAGCAGGTGATGGTGCGCTGTCAGCCGGTCGTGTGCCTGGTCTGCTGGCAGAACAATGCTGTTTCCTGACAGCATCCAGATGTTAAAAGCAGAATAGGAGACGTCTGGAGCACGGATTCATGGAAATAAACAACAAGCCAGCCAAGGAAAGCATCGACTGTAATCTTGGATAACTGATAAGAAGCACATGTTCTTTATTGGCTTGAGCGGGGCTAGGATTGTTATAGCTATAAACAATAAGCTACTCGCTGGATTGCAAAGACAACACAAAACCCAAATGAGCCCAAAGGACAGTTAACTAGAAGGAAAGTATCCGAGTGAAAGTGCATTTATCTAAAAGGGTAACGTGAGCACTTCTTGTGCTGTAGCTGTTTACAAGTTGAATTGGCTTCATGGGATAAAACAAACTTCCTTCTTTAAATAAAGAAAGTCTAGAATGTGTTCCTGATGAGCTTAAGTTACTGTGAGGAACTTTTAACATGTTATGAAATGGTCTCAATGTAATACTGATACCTCTAAATGACCATCAACAAGAAGATTGGTTATTTATTATTTATAGTTATTCTTAACGCTTGTCATCGCTGCCACCGGGTCCGATTCCACGCTAAATGAAATCCTGCAGGTTCACCAGAAACTTGATTTCAACACTACGTTATGAATGACACAATAACTTTAACTCACTAACTCAACTCATCACCATCATCCCCAGGGACGTGCTACCATCACCTCCACAATGCCATGCTCTCAGGTCTTTCGAGTGTCGAATAGAATTGAAAAGAGCGGACAGATCAGGATCACAGCTGCCAGAAAGGAGTGACTCTCACTTCGCAGTCACTCGGAGGCTTTAGCAGAGAGCTGCGCCCAGGGGTGCAAACTGTTAAAGGTTTATTCAAATGTCAATTTCAGTTCAAAGTAGACACCTTCGAAACTAAATTCACCATATGCAGACAGTCACAGAGCCAGGGCCAGGGCCAGGGCCAGAGGCTTAGGGGAAGTCGGATGGACCCCTCGTCTGCTAACAGGACCTCTTAAGCGCTTCTGCCATCAGCAGTCTGTTGCATAACAGCCTCTCCAGCCCCATTCATTCCCTCTCTTCCTCTTTTTATCCCTCCTTTTCTCTCTCTCTGTCTCTCTCCTTCTTATCATCAAAGGGGTTTTTCCTTCACAGGCTCAGGGACAGCAGCGGTTACTGGATAGCAGCGGTTACTGCATATGGAGCAATTAAAAGATCATTGACACTAATCACTTGATATCCAAGGCAACATACTGTATTTAAAAGTAGCTCGTGCCACTGACTAACTAACATCAGGGAGGTGTGTTTGGGCACATTTCAGCACTGGACAGCTCTCTCTGCGATTCTGGTGCTCACAAGCACGCTTCTGGCACGTGTGTCTGGATAGTGACCAGCAGGTGGGGGCACGAGCAGAGAGCAGGGCGGACTCCCCGCAGGATCCTGACCACCACGACTGCTGCTAACGCCGAGCCTCGAGAGATGAGCATGCCGGAGTTCCTACTGGAAGTGTCCATTGCGGTGATAGCCGTTGTCTCGTTGTTGACAAACCTGTCAGTGCTGCTATATGCTTCAAACAGAGCGCAGAGTTAAGATCTCACGTGCCAGGCATCTTCATCCTAAACCTCTCCTTTTCCAACATCCTCCTCACCATCATCAACAGACGATGGTGGCGTACTCCAGGATGCACTCTCTCACCTTCGCTCTGACCCAACTGCTCATGGACTGGGGAGGTTACAGCCACACTTACGCCTCGTGCACCGTTCACCTGGACGCGGAGAAGAGCTCGCAGCTGACCGCTATGCGGCCTTCACGGCGCTGTTCCACTGCGGCAGCTTTGCACTCTGCCTCCTCGTCCTGTGCTTCGCCTGCCTGAAGGTTTTGAAAGTGGCCAGGTCTCACTGCAAGAGGATAGACGTCATTACAGTGCAGGCTCTGCTCCTGCTGGTTGATATCCCGCTCAGGTGAGAACTTTGAATCATTCATTTTTGAAAAGCTCAACAGTCTGAGATGTTGTTACATGTTTGACTTGTTTCAATGAGGACTTGACTTATTTTAGAATGCTGCAGAACACATTTTGTAATTCGTTTTTTTCATTGTTAGTATGTCAGGCATAAATTCATCTCTATGTCTGTCTGTCTGTCAGTGTGAAGGAGAGGTGTCTAGCTGAGCAGAAGAAGAGGAGGCAGCGAGCGACGATCATCGCTTGAACCGGGATGAGATTCTGCAACCAGTGGCAATCCCATTTCTCCACATCACCGAACTCCATCCTCCAAGATGAAGACGCTCGCCCCCACAGAGCGGTTTATCAGAGACGACCTCCAGAATGTGGGAGTGGAGAGGATGGAATGGCCTGCCAGCAGTCCTGACCTCAATATTCATATTGATCATCCTCTCAGTTTTACTGGTAAAACATCTGACTTACAGAGATAATATGCAGAACACCAGCAGGTCATTTACATTCTGGGGCCCTGAAATCTGACCTCAGAGAAGTTAACATTCCTTTTGTTGAATCTGTGTTATTATACGTTGTTATTGTAGAATATAAAGGAGTGCCTTACTACAGCCTCAAGTGAAGTTCACTCAACACCTCTCAGATTCAACACAAGTGCTTTTTTTTCACATGACAAAATAAGTCACAATTATGAAATAAGATCACATAATTATGTCATTTTATAAAATATTCATGAGATTTTATAATGTTCTTTTAAAAAGTCCCTGACTAAGCAGAATGTTCTTCTTTTCCTTGTACTCCTCCTGCAGGTTGGTTGAGTTGTTGCCCTCTGTGCACATCCCCCGCTACTGGGGCATGACCGCCAAATGTCTGTCCTATGCCAAAGCCTCCAGCGACCCGTTGGTCTACTGTCTGCTGCGGCAGCAGGACAGGAAGGTCCTCGTTAGTATCCTCAGCCGGGTTGTAAGAAATCATCACGACATGCTGGCTGTCTCCGGCGCGACCAGCGCGCTGGACACCGCAGACGAGAACTGCATTGCCAGAGTCGCCTGAGCTTGACGTGCAAGTATTTCAATGATTCAACACCTGCATCCCTCCTGCAGAAGTCCGGCTCTCTGAAAAGCAGCATCCCTCCAGATGGAAGGGACTCAGTGCCTTGCTCAAGGACATGCATGCAGGATGTGTGCTCAACGAAAGCACGCTGGCCTCTGATGTGTGCCAAAGGCCACTTCAGCCTCTGCAGACTGCTGTTACAGGGCTTGTCAGTTCGCCTGCTAGGCATTGCCAAGAACACACCACATGAAACCCTGTTCATCATCACCAATGCAAATGTGTGGTTGAAGAAACCTAAATTAGTCAGGAAGTGGTCTCCATGTTTCGGTGAAAGAACTTAAGAAATGTTCATTCTGATGACTGTTGAAGTTAATATTAGAGTTAATAAGGAACTTGTGTAACATGTAAAGTGTAAAAGTGTGAGGATGTTATATCACTGCACAGATTGAAGAATAAAGTCCACTGCCACAGACACACGAGTCCACTCAATACAGTACGATGCTGAAGGTAATTCAAATGATAGTGTTGTTTGAGTTCTTTGCAACTTTTTAGGCTTTTAACCCTTAATGCGCAGTGACCAATTCAAACAGAGAGAGAGAGAGAGAGAGAGAGAGAGAGAGAGAGAGAGAGAGAGAGAGAGAGAGAGAGAGAGAGAGAGAGAGAGAGAGAGAGAGAGAGAGAGAGAGGAGTCATCTGAAGGCTGACTGGCGTCAAAAGAAGAAGCAACACAATTAAACAAAAGAGCCTAGAGACATGTGTTATCCTTTAATCATCCGGTGACCCCTCACATCTATCTTTGGACCCTGTGGGTCCTGACCCCTACTTTGGGAACCACTGATACATTCCTTTAACAGTCCTAATGCTAGATGAGAATGACAAGGATAAAGCTGCGAGGACATGAGGTTCCACAGGCGTATGGAGCAGAGATCTATTCTGGCATTAAATGGGTGAAAAGGCTTAGCAGCTGTATTATGTCAAACAAACAGGCATGAACTTTCCAAACTCCCACCCCCACAAGCCACGTTTCTTCCTCATGCCCCCCCCCCCCCCCCCCCCCTCTCCCCCCTTCCCCAACACACACACACACACACACACACACACACACACACACACACACACACACACACACACACACACACACACACACACACAGTGAAATATGATCGGAGCTCGCTCGTAACGCGCAGTAAACCGTAATCCTGGCGCGCGCACTTCTCTCGGGTCAGGGATGCGCCTCCGCACAGACAAAGGAAGGTTTGCGTGCTGTTCGTGGTAATTGTCATCCAGCAGCAGAGAACGGAGAAGTCTTAGCCTCAAACACACACTGCCACATCACACCACTCCAACATGCATTCAGGACTTTTGCTGCTGTTTCTGTCCTTGTGGAGAAGTTGTTGGTGCGCCCCGCAGCAGACGTGTCATCCGGGAGACGAGCATTTAGGTAAAGTGACTTCATCTTAAAACCAGTGTTTCATAGAGATGCATGTTACTATACGACGCCAAAGCACGATGAGCGTAAAAATAACTTATAGGCCTGTTTGTGTGAGGAAGATGGTGATTTAAGACGACTTCCGATGATCCTGACCAATAACGAAATAGCTGATAGAGATGAGATGCAACCCCAACTTCACAACACCATGATTTACATATTAACACTTCTTAAATATCCTCCAGTCTTTCACAACTTCATTCCTCACACAGTCACAGTCTGTAGACCTGAGTGTCAGTGGTGAAGCAGAAGCCTTCCTTGGCTTGTCTCTTGCCTTTGAAGATGTCGCCTCCTAGCGTTGTATTCGTGACTTCCATGCTTCCTCACGTGTGTCGCGTGGCTTTGTGTTCTCTCACAGGAAGATGCAGCAACAACGTGTTGGGAGATAAACGTAGGTGGCTGATTCATTTCACGTATAGGGCCTTAAGATGAATCTAACTTAAAGATCAGGTTTTGTGTGGCAGGTGCAGAAAGTGATCAGAGATGTGTAGAATAACATGTCAGGGTCCAGCCACTTAGACATTGGACTATGTGCCCGAAGATGAATTTCCAGGCCATGACTGGACCTTCAGGGCTGGAAAACCAAAGTGTTTAAAATACCAAGTGCCTGCAAGATGCAACAGGCCTCCTCTCCTCTGTGAGGGGAACACACAGCTGCAGCACTTGAGCTCAACCTGTGGGGGAGGATTTATGGAGCTTCAAAACTCCTAAATTGCATTGTTCCATTTTGAACCACCTGCTGCGTCGAGTGTGTTTCTTCACTCTTAAAGATGTGACCGATACAGATCTTTCAGCACAGGCCCTGCAACGATTCTGGCTATTTTGAAACCAACAACAATTAAAGAAAAGCTTTGCTTTACTCACACATCATTTTCACAAATAGTTACCAGCTTCCTTTGCCTTCTCTGTCCCACAGCGACCTGCACAGACCTGAACCTGGGCTATTGTAATGATATGGAGTACTCTAGGTGGGTGGTGGAGGTTGGTACTAATGTGGGCCACATTGTGCCAGCTAAAAACTAACCTTACATACATTTTAAGCAATTGCGGCCATTCCTCTGATGTCTTTACAAGCTCCTTGTCGGCACCACGTGTGACACCTTGTGTTAAAATGCTGCCGCTCCAGAACCATATTTCCCAACATACTTGGCCACCGGAGTCGCCTGGACGCAGAGTCGGGGACCGAGTACCTCTTGCTGAGCGTCAGCCATGGCCTGCTCAACGGGGAGTGCTCCCCTGAGATCCGCCTCCTCGGCTGCTCGGTTCTCGCCTCGCCCTGCCAGGACGACAAGATGATCAAACCCTGCCGCAGCACATGCGATACATTGAGGAGGGACTGTGCCCATGCCTTTGAAGCCATCGACATGGCCTGGCCCTACTTCCTAGATTGTGACCGTTTCTTTGCCAGCAACGAGGAGGGCTGCTTTGACCCACTGGCACGGCTGAGAGGTAAAGGTCCCGCTGTTGTGTTGTACCGTTTGGACCAATTGCATCCTGTGAAACAAACAAAGCATCCCTCTCTCCTTTTCCAAATCCTGGCGTCCCTTCTCCAGCCAGACAGGAGGTAGAAAGGTCCGGCCTTTCACCTGAAGAACCCAGCACCATCATCCAGTTCACATACACCGCCAACGCCCAGATGTACAGCTTGCTGAAGAGAACAGCAGCCAAGTGCTCCCAAATCTCTCATGTCTACAGTATTGGGCGCAGCACCGAAGGCAGAGATCTGCTGGTTATTGAGTTCAGCAACAACCCAGGACGGCACGAACTATGTGAGTACGGAAGAGCAGAGCAAATGAATTGTGTGATAACGTTCGTACAATATATGCAAATCGATAAAAAGAGTTGAAATGTGAACTTGGTATGAGTTTTAACATTGTTCCGCTCATTGTTGTGGTTTTACAGCCTGATGCTTCACTGTTTTGATTCCATCTTACGGCTCTCATCCATCTTGTTTCCTGTTGCAGCAATTCAGCTAAACAGCGCCGATAGATGCTGTACACTCCCTGCCCAACACCAAATACAGACAAAGGCAGTGAGCTGGCGAACATAGCGGAGCATTTAGCTGCTTTAGAGACAGGTTCACCCTCAGGCGTTGATGGAGACCAAAACAGAGCTAAAAGGAGAGACTATTGGATGTACATTCATCAGATAGACACAAACACAACTCCAAATGAATGCTAATGTAGCTATGTGTCTGCTGGATGTGCAAATAGGCAACTTTCAACAGGGATGATATGTCAGTGTTCTGTCGACGGCTGGTTCTGCTGCCCCCCTGTGGACACATCAGTGAGTCCAGCTTTAACCGTCATCTTTCTGCCTGTGCTTCTGTCTGTGACATGTAGTGGAGCCAGAGGTGAAGCTGGTAGCCAACATGCACGGCAACGAGGTGCTGGGCCGCCAGCTGCTGCTCTACCTGGCCCAGTACCTGTGTTCAGAGTACATTCTGGGGAACCAACGCATTCAGACCCTCATCAACACCACCCGGATCCATATTCTGGCCTCGATGAATCCAGATGGCTATGAGCTGGCTGCCTCAGAGGTAGAGGATAACAGAGACACGGAGCTCACCAGCCAGGAAGTAAATATTGTGAGCAGAAAAAGAAAGACAAAGACAAACTGCCATTATCCGCTCTCTGTCTCATTGTCTGTTCGGCTGGAAGTGTGGAGGTGGAGGAATGAGGAGCTCTGCTGATGTAGAGGCTTTTCACAGCGTTGTTGGTGGGTTGTGAAGTGGGAAACCATTGAGCAGCACTATGACAATGTTGGTTGTTCTTTTCCTGAACATAGAGGCTGTCAATTCAAAAATATCTAGAAAAAGTAACAAAGTCTGCTGAAGGATAAAGAACAGACTTTGTTCTCCTCTGAGATCGATAAAGGTTCATTGTTAAGATTAGGCTACAACATTGGTAAATTTCTTAATTTTGGTGTTAAGATTGGCTGTAGAGTACTCAAGCCTCCGACTTCCACCAATCACCCTGTTTTCCACTAACCAGAGGATTGAACACTATGTCCCCCGTTATTGTCCAAAGCCTGAGACAGTGGGAAGCCTGAGACAGTGTGGGAAGCCTGAGACAGTGGGAAGCCTGAGACAGTAGGAAGCCTGAGACAGTGGGAAGCCTGAGACAGTGGGAAGCCTGAGACAGTGAGAAGCCTGAGACAGTAGGAAGCCTGAGACAGTGTGGGAAGCCTGAGACAGTGGGAAGCCTGAGACAGTGGGAAGGCTGAGACAGTGGGAAGCCTGAGACAGTGAGAAGCCTGAGACAGTGGGAAGGCTGAGACAGTGGGAAGCCTGAGACAGTGAGAAGCCTGAGACAGTGGGAAGGCTGAGACAGTGTGGGAAGCCTGAGACAGTGTGGGAAGCCTGAGACAGTGGGAAGCCTGAGACAGTGTGGGAAGCCTGAGACAGTGGGAAGGCTGAGACAGTGGGAAGCCTGAGACAGTGGGAAGCCTGAGAAACTAAATTGAAACATCAAACTGTTTGTATACGGCAACATAATCATATATGTTCATATATATGATCAACAGTTTGCATGGATATGAATTATGCTCGTCTCTAATGTGTGAACGATGGCTTCCTCTTGCTTCTCTTTCTCATGACGGATAGATGGTCTTGTCTACTTGTTAACAGAATTAATGGTGATAGTCTAACAGGTTCCTTCCTGTTCTTCTGACTAATATTCATGTAATTTGCTCAATATTTTCTTCATATGATCACTGCTCCCACTAATGTCTCCACATCATCACCCTCAATGATGTCACACTCTGCGACACCTTCTAATGCTGCTAGTTGTTTGACCCTAAATGTTCCAGGGTCACTTGTTGAACGGTTGGACCAATGGACGGAACAATGCCCAGAATATTGACCTCAACCGCAATTTTCCAGACCTCACCTCAATTTTCTACCGGAACCGCCGCAGCAGGCACTACCGCATCGACCACATCGCAATCCCCGACGCCTACTGGTTTGGCAAGGTAAGGGGATTGTTTTTATTGATCCGGACTACAGAGATCCTTTATTGTTAGATACAGTATTTCTGCTCGGGTCCCAAAACAATTCAGTCCTCCCTTTGGGCTGTAGGTGGCACCAGAGACCTACGCAGTGATGAAGTGGACCAGGTCGCTGCCCTTCGTTCAGTCCGCCAGCCTCCACGGAGGGGATCTGGTGGTCTCCTATCCTTTCGACTTCTCTAAACACCCGCAGGAGGAGAGGATGCTCTCGCCCACTCCTGATGAACAGGTAGGGGGGAGGATGGATGTCCCAATTGATGGATTAATGGTTGCAGAAAAAGTGTTGTGCAGCTGGATTGTCATATTTCCTCTCACGCCGCACACACACACCATGCTCAGGTCCTCAAGCAGCTGGCTCGTACCTATGCAGACGCCCACGCCACCATGTCAAACAACGACACAGACAGGTGTGGAGCCTCCTTCTACCGAACCCGGGGCATCACCAACGGGGCATTGTGGTACAGTTTTGCTGGTGGTGAGATACACTTCTCAAACATATAATCACTTGTTTTTTTTATTCTCATTGCTTGTGAGGTAATCATTATCCTCACGTCTCCACTTGCAGGTATGTCAGACTTCAACTATTTGCACACTAACTGTGTGGAGATCACGGTGGAGCTCGGCTGTGACAAATTCCCATCCGAGGCCGAGCTTTACCCAGAATGGAAGAGAAATAAGGAAGCTCTGCTCACTTATATGGAGTCTGTAAGTGTCTGTTCAACTGATGACCAGCTTGTATTCAAATGTGCAGATCTTTACAGTGCATTATTTAATTCAATTGATAGTGGATGGATGAATATTTGACAATCAAAGTGTGAAATGAGACACTTGTCAAGTGCTGGAAGAGCCGTTGCAGCGAGCAGGAATAAAGACGACACAGACACGCATGTAGGCCACATGAGCACATGACCCCGGACTAAAGAACGAGGTAATAATGTGTCTCCATGGTGCTCCCTGTCCCTGCACAGGTCCATCGAGGGTTAAAGGGAGTCGTTCAGGATGTTGATGGAAATGGGTTAAAAGGTGCAACTGTCTCTGTCAGAGGGATAAGAAAAGACGTCACCACAGGTAAACACAGTATATGATGACACATCGGTTGGTGTAACTGTGATGATCTTGTTGTGGCCTTCAGGGAGTTAGTGGAGATGGCTGTAAGGCATAATTCAAAAAGGTCATCTTCGATATTTAACAGTTTTAGTTTTTTGAAATATCTCAACAACTGTTGGATATATTACCATGAAACATCTGTGTCCCCCACAGGATGAATTGTAATAACGTTTGTTATTTCTTAACTTTTGCTTTAGCAACATAATCCAATCATTAAATTGTAACCATGTCCAATACTTTGGTTTATGACTAAATACCTGCCAAACGAATGACCTTTCCCTCATCAGCCTCAGCTGTACACTGTGTTTAGTGCTAATTAGCTAATTTTGTTAGCATGCTAAGCACACAGCATAAACTGTGGCCAAGTTCAGCCTCACAGAGCCGTTAGCGTGATTGTGTGCACACTTCCCCGTTTGTTTCCCACACTTTGTGATGTTCTCCTTTCATGCGCTGGACCCGTCTCTGACGTATTGTCTGCATTGCCCTGCAGCTGAAGATGGAGACTACTGGCGGCTACTGAATCCCGGTACTCACATCCTGACAGCCACAGCCAAGGGTTACTCCAGGGTTAGTAAGAGGGTGTATCTGCCCAACAACATGAACAAGGCTGGACGGGTCGACTTTGTCTTGGAGAAGGTTGGATTTTTCTCTTCATTATCTTGTTCAACCATTTCCATTCAAATATCCTTTTTTCAACATTTCTTTCTGCCCATGCATGACTTAGTTCTAGTTGAGATTTATTTGACCAGATTTAGCTACTAGCTCATTTCCATCTGCAGTAATACAACTAATACATATACAAGTTCAAAATTCAATACTAATTGGTCCTCTATTATCCCTGCTCTCCATCCTCACCATTTCCCTTCCCTTGCATCCAGGTTCCCATAAAGCCCGATATCGACGACCATCTCTTCCCTACAGTAGACACATGGGAGCGATTCGACCCATACAACCAGTTTGAGCGCTACAGCGAGCCAGACATAAGTGAGGGAGGGATAGAGCGGCATGAAAAACCATGGTGGTGGAACTACTTCTCCCAGTCTGGCATCTCACCTCCACACTGGCTGCTGCGAAGTGTCTAAACACATTACAGGACAATAAAGATCCCAGCACACCACTAGACTGCTGATGGACGGTCCCACATCCAGTCCCACCGCTGCTTTCAGAGGCTTCTATGTAGCAGGAGCTGTGACACTAAAATCGGCAGTAGACCTTCCTAAATAGGTTTCCGTGCTTTCTGGATGTGAATACGCATTTTTTCCACCAGGCAACAGATTTGATTCTGGCCTGTAAGCCAAGTTTTGGCCAATATTGCTTTGCAGCGTTAACTTGTGTAAGTGAAGATGTAACCACTGGGAAATAAAGGATTGATGGATGCCTCAATTGTGCAACTTTTAAAGATGTTCAGAGTCAAAAACAATTGTAGTTCTTTGCACTTATTTGAATATAGTGATACAATTGCATATGTGATGGCAGCTGCAAGAAGTGTCTTGTGCACATTTAAAAAAAAAATGAGTTGGGTACAAATTTCATGCAGTTTTTATTATTATTACATTCCAATGCTTGTGTTTTAGCCACAGTTAGTACATTATACAGGGCATGAGTGCAACAGTCAACATTTTCTAGACCTTCAACTGAACCACATGTTGAGCACATTTAAGCTTTAGCAGCAATACTGTAGAACTTCTTGCTTTGTTTGTTCTTCACAAGCATACAATAATAAATATTTGTGGTATATCTTCTTCCATTTATTTGAAATATTATTAAATGATTAAGTTATATAGTTTTTTTTGAGTTTTCTGCTCGTTGTAGCATTTGACCACCAGAGGGCGCCAGAGAACATGTAATGACATATTGTGCAACTTCTTTAAAGTCATTGATGAGTAACGTTAATCTAATCAGTAATAGATGGAAGCGGACGTCTTCACTCTTTACTCATCGATGCATTCATTCATTACTTCAAAGACGCGCTGAGTCTTCTTTTTGTTGGACACACGTCATCAGCATGATTTGGTTTAATTTGTCTTTTGTCTTTGCAGAACTTCAGTCTCAGGTGAAAGATCGAAGTGTAAGTTCTCAAAAGTCACAAGAAAAGACAATTAACTTTGAGGGTGCAGCTGCTCCTGCGCGCCTCGTTTTCATTCTTACGTTTGCGGAAGAACACTTTTTTATTAAATAGAAAACTGACATATAGGGCTGCCGAGCCCAGTGCGCGCTGTATCCTTGCGCCTTCAGGTGCGCGTGCACTGCTGTGACTGACACCAGTTTGTTTTTAGCGAACAAACAGCGAGTTGTTTCGTTCACAGGCTCTGCAGTTTAAAGTAAGGTAATGTTACTGCTCGTCTCGTGTTACCCGACCTCTCGAACGCGAGAGCACGAGGCCAACTTACTGAATTCAGTTTTCGTGCGAGTAAATGCAGCAGCATGCAGGTTTCTGTTCGACAGGAAACAACTAACAAGACTTTCATCCGCAGTCGAACCAAAGGTATGCTACACTTTCACAAAACTACGTTTATGAATGCGCTGCGTCAGTGCATCACATTTAGTCCAAAAACAAGCGCGAGCACTGAGCCGTCCAACCAGGCAGCAGTGATGCACACAGAATCAAATCTATACTGTTCTATACCGACCAATCAGCACCGACCACCCGAGCCTGAAGTCATGCATGTGATGCACTTAAACACATTATACAGAGACAAGTGTTCAGCTACAAATAAGAGACACTATAGGCATGTGCCCCATGAGTAGCGTAATGATAAAGACATACAATGAATCCACTCGTCTGTAGTGTCTGTTTATTTACCGGTAAGTCTATCCAGCTTCACCCATCTGCACCACCTCCTGCATCCTCCAGCTTACCCAAACTAACAGCCGGAGCAGAGGATGCACAGCAGTCCATCAATCATATCTGCTGGGACTGAATGGTGTGCAACCTCTCCTAACCTCAGTCCGTCTGCTATCTGTTTCTAAAGCACTGATCTGTGCTTGAACTAATGTAACTGTATTAAGCCAGAGCAGGATTCACATAATCAATCCCATAATTAGCTGCACTATATGGAGGCCAGTCTATATTATGCAATGCATGCAGTTAACCAGGAAGCTGAAGTAGTTATTGACCCTGTAGACTGGTCATATATATATAGTATATATATATATATATATAGTGTGTGTGTATATATATATATATATATATATATATATATATATAGTCATGCTGGTTTTATGACGTATTGAGCTTAATGCACGTCTGCTGTAGGAGAGACATCCTCATTATGAGACCAACACATGATGATGTGGGCCACACCAGAGACTGTTACTTCATTCGTTCATTTGTGCTAATAGAAGTCAGCTGGATGTAAACATTAAATGTTATAAACTGTAGGTCTGTACACTCAGTTGATCTTAGACAACTGAGATTTATTTAGTTGTTTCGTCATTTTTTATGCTTTTTCATGCTGAATGACTTATTTCTAAGAAACTTATGAGTATATTTCTGGTAAACAGGATTTAAAGTGCTTCTGTGATGAAACTCAGTTTTACAGATCGGTCCGTCAGATCAACCAATCACTGAGTCGAATAAGAATGTCTTCGTCGAGGGAAGCCCCAACACATTAAATGTTAACCATTTCATACATAAGGCATAATGTCTATTTGAAAGCCTACATGAACTTTGAGTCACTAGTGTTTCCATATTATTTCAGACAAACAGGGAAATTGTGACCCTCAAGGATTTTTTTTAGCCATGCTGGAAGTAATTCATGTTCAAAGTGGAGAAAGGTTACCCCCTGATGTATCGTTTGATAAATACTTCCATCTTCTTTGAACCTCTGACCCTTTGTTACAGGGAGGTGAAGACTGGATACATGCGGAACATGCTGAGACGGATATAAACTCCAGAACAAGGTACCACATGAACACACAACAGAGTGACAATCCGCAGACACGTCTGTTTTCTAAGAACTAGTAGTGAAGAGCTTTGAACTAGTAGTGAAGCGCTTTGAACTAGTAGTGAAGACTTTGAACTAGTAGTGAAGAGCTTTGAACTAGTAGTGAAGAGCTTTGAACTAGTAGTGAAGAGCTTTGAACTAGTAGTGAAGAGCTTTGAACTAGTAGTGAAGAGATTTGAACTAGTAGTGAAGAGATTTGAACTAGTAGTGAAGAGCTTTGAACTAGTAGTGAAGAGCTTTGAACTAGTAGTGAAGAGCTTTGAACTAGTAGTGAAGAGCTTTGAACTAGTAGTGAAGAGATTTGAACTAGTAATGAAGAGATTTGAACTAGTAATGTCGTCACTGCCAAAATCTCCAATACAAATGCGTGGTTACTCTCTATCGCTATACGCATGACCGAAATAGATCCGGTTTAAATTCATGTTAAACAAGCTTTGTTAAATTGTCTCATAAAACTTCTGCAACGTCTCTATCTCCGAGGCCTTCTCCTTCCCTCGTCAACAAACTGCTCTGCTGCTAATATTACAGTCGGGACAACATGAACAGTTGTGATGTCTTTGTCGGTTTTCTTTTTGAAAAAGGCCATTTTTGAATCATGCTATAATTATCTTCTGTCCAAGGCAGTGTGTTCCCAGATGTCTCCTCCTTATGTTCCTGGAGTGAGTTTCCATCTGGCAGACTTCTACTGAGGTTTCTGCCTGTTTCTCTCTGTCTCTCTCTGTCTCGCTCTCTCTCTCTGTCTCTCGCTCTCTGTCTCTCGCTCTCTCACTCTCGCTGTCTCTCTCGCTGTCTCTCTCTCTCTCTCTCTCTCTCTCGCTGTCTCTCTCTCTCTCTCTCTCTCCTCCCCAATGCATTGTGTAGTCACTTTCAATCTGACTGCATCACTTTCTCTAACATAACCCATTTAACACTGCGCACATAAAATGCAAATGCCGAGCCGCTTTGCTGTGATCTCCGTCCATCCTTCTCTTCTTCTCTCTGCCTCCGCCTGCCTTTCATTCCTGCAGCTATCGAGCTCGCTCTGCAGGAGGAGAGGCCTGCTCAATGTGGCAGAGATGATTTGTTTGCTTTGCAATTATTTTCCGTCAGTGGAGACAAATGGATTCATACTGCATAGATAAACCAACACAGACAGAGCCGGAGCAATGAATGCAGCGGAACAGACTAATATGTACTCTGCAAAGACAAAGATAGAGAACATGAAGCACCTTGGGTAACGAATAGATCAAGGAGCAGCTCAGTGACATCAGCTTTTGTTTTTCATACAACTACTGTCTCGCTAACACTATCTCCTAAAAATCGAATTAATATGCTAATAATACGCAACATAACAATACATTTACAGACAGAAATGTAATGTTTTTTGATCAACATATTGAGTAAAGTGTTTTCTCTACATGACGGTATCCTCTCGAGTATGCAGCTTTAACATCATGTGAGATGGATTCACACGTTTATGACTTGATACCACGGACCACTCAGGACGCTTGTATGATGTCAGAGCTGCTTCTGTGTGCGTTAAGACAATATAATACAAAATCCAATAAATTGGGTTTTAATTATGTTGAATGCAGACTTTGGCTTTTGTGAAGAGGCCATATTTGTTTTATATTCTATTATGTGGAAAATGTTATGTCCATTTTAATTTGATAAAAAATGTTATGACCAATTTGATTTAGACCCCCCCCCCGCCGTATAGACTACAATTATATCAGACGCAGTTTTCACCCAAGCACACCTCACGCTAAAGATCTCATCTGAAGCCGTGCAGCTAAAGTTCACTGTGTAACTCTTCATGTTGACTGTTGAACACTTCCTGACACAAACCGTCAGTTCACTTCCTGTTCAGCTGTTAGCTCTGTTAGCCAAGCATGCCGCATGGCTAAGCTAACAAGCTCTCATACTCCCGTCATGAGAAGATGTGATCCGTTGCAGTCAGCGCTCGGTTCAGCGTATCATTATAAGCTGAACATACATTCGTACATTCAATTGTCTTACTTAGGCTTGCAAATCGAGAGAAGAAGAATTTGTAATCCGTAGTGGAAACAAGAGTCCGAACTGAAGCAGTTGTTGATCCCGTGCATCTACTGGCTGGTGAGGAGGGAGCGGTGGATGTATGAAACAGGGAAATATGTTTCAAGTGTGAATCACTGCAACCACAAGAGTTCCTTGAGCATGCGCTCATACATGAGCATAAAACATATGAGACTGATGGATTCAGCAGAATCTAAGCCAGGCACGCGCGAGCGCACAGGCACAAACAGACACGCGACCGAATACATAATGTCCTGGCGGGGAAAACAATAAATGGTTCTTTTGATCGTGCTGATAAGTGATAGTGAGGACCACTGACAGACGATGTAGTTGGAGGGCAGACTGGAGGCGAAGGGTCTCCCCATTTGCCCCCAATGTGTGACGGACACGACCGGGCTGCATATCTGTTCTGTCTCTGTTGAACTTTCAAACTATCCACAGTAAAAGAGATTAACCTTTTCCTCCCAGCTCGCGTCTCCTTGATTTTTCCTTCTCCTGCCTTCTGTCTTCCTTTCCTCTTTATGACCCCGTCTCCCCCTTTCCAGTGTCTCTGTTGACTATCCCTTGTCCTATCTCCCCCCTCCCCCACCTTGCCTTCCCTTCACCCTCTCCTCCCTCCCTTTATACGAAGGGCAGGTTCAGGGGTCACCAATTACTCAGAGCGGGCTGAGAAAGTTGTGGGATCTGCCCTCGGGGCTGCCACGTTGCATTACCATCATGGAGTTTGCAGGTACGCAGCAGCCACTGGCTGCCGGCACAACAACCACAACCTCGGCCCAGCACCGGACCCTCCTCATGCCTGAGCGGCTGGCTGGCTCAGAGTCGGCTCCGCTCTCTTACTGACCTGCTGGGCAGAACTAATGTGTATGTCTAGACTTCCTGGGAACTCCTCTACCTGAGAATACACAGCTGCACAATACATGTGAGGATTGTTCATCTAACTATATATTGTACTGTACTGTACTGTGGCTCAAATAAATTCTTCTGTTGACTTCTGTTGACCATTTACCGCATTCAGAAAACGTGTCCGTTGCTCGGACAGAAAGCCTCGAGGTGAAGTAGACTCGTGCATATTACCAGACGGGCAATCTGTTCTCATGCATTGTCTTTGTAAGAAAGTAACAATCAAATAATCTGATCTTCTGAATGAGTGCAGAGGTGGGAACTTTTGTATTCTTTTAAGGGAATACTTTAGGAGAATAGTTTGAATAGGCCAGGAGACAGTTGGCGTGCTGTAGCTCGGCATGCTAACTGGAAGCAGACTTGTGTCTTGGCTGGAGGTAAAGTCGCATCTTGAAGTTTTGTCATCACTGTAAGGTGAGCAGTGTATCTGATAGGTGAGCGGTCTCCCTGTAGCTTTACATGTAACAGAAAAGGGATACAAGAGTGGTATTTCTTCTCCTCTAACTATTGACAAGAAAGAACAAAAGTGTTTCCCAAATGTCTTAACTATTGCTTTGATTGACACTTGAAAATCAAACAAAAATCTTCTTTTCACAGCTTTTATGAAGTTGCAGACTTAAGTTCATCTCTAGCCTGTAGAACACCACGACAGTTGGTCTGGCTGCTCTGTGTCCACCCTTATTAACGTTGCCAGATATGCAGGCTTGTACAGTTCACAATGCATGGCTATACATTAAATATCAGTCAATTGTCAGGTTATCCCAGCACGTATTAACATAAAAGTAGTCCCGGATCATTGTACAGGTGGGATAGACTGTCCTTATGCACTGGCTGTTACATCAGTGTGTATGGACTCTGTGCTGCACCGTGTCAGAGATGTGATGGACGGTGAAGATGTTACGGTGAAGCTCTCTTTTGTTCCTCCTGCCCGGCCTCCAGCAGCCAGCAGCCTTTTCAACACTTCCTTTGACCCGCCTGCCTCGGCCACCTGTGTGCTGCCTCTGCAAAGAAACACAGAAGAACATTTGGATTGTAGGACTCTTGATTCAGACATTTCAAACAGCGAAGACCTGATTCACGTATCTTTTCCCAACTGATTTGCAGGCTGAGGGAGAGGCCCAGCCCAGCGCTGCTGAGGCCAGAGCCAACACAAGCTGCTCAGCCAGTTGGAGTTTAAATGGCTCCTGCATAGAGAATCCCAGAGTCTGATTCAGTGTGCTCAGCCAAACCCTCTGTAATTGCAAAAACAGCACTTGGTGCACTGATAATGGGTGCGTGTCATCTCCAATCCCCAGTCCGCCTGTCTGTCCATGCCACAGAGGCAGCAATTACAGACTCGGCCTTCCACTGGCCGTGCACACAGTAAGGACAGAGGAACAGTAGACTGTGTGTGTGGGGGGGCGGTCGGGTAAGGTGTGTGTGTGGACACTGGAGAGGGCAAAGGCAGACTTTGGACTCGGCTCTATTTAAGAATTGAGCAGATATTTCTATTTAGCCGGTTCAACGGTACCGTGAACATGAATTATCCCAAAGTTTGTTAAATCTGCAGCTGGAAAGTTGTCATTTGCTAAAGATGCTGCTAAACTTCAGGCATTTTGTTTTTCCCAGTTCGCCGTCCTGGTCGCTGTATCCTGAGATGACGTATATAAGACAAAACTATTTCTAACAGTGTGAATTGAACCATCCGAGGGCTTAGGAACATTAATGCAGCCATTTTCTCCTTAAAGCTGAAACCTCTTTTTGTGTTTTTTCATTGTCTAACTGAGTGTGATAACTAAGACCTTGTGTGAGCTGCACACAGTTGGACATCTCTGTGAGTCACTTCCTTTACCAAAAGCTCTCATGGCTACCCATCCATGACTCCTACAATGGCCGTCACGAGGATTTACTCGAACATCGACTGATCTTTCCTGTTATGCTGCTATTGTTTTATTTGATTTTCTCTCCAGAGGCATGACGAACTGGTGTCACGGCAGACAATGGAACAGAGTCCGGGTCTGACCCCAAAACTAATTTGCCAGCTTAAGCTCTTTCATCAAGTGGCAGTTTCACTGCTGCTCAGTTTGTTTACCCCTCGTTCTGCTTTCCCTTTATTTGTTGTGGTTTTCTTTTCTGTTTTTGTGCAAAGAGCTGCAAATTGGCAGGAGAAGAAAAAGAGTTTTAGTGCTTTTTTCCTTTTTCTGCTTCCACATACCTTCCTCACGTCCTCTCTGGTTGCTTTCTGGAAGTTTAAGATTGTGTTTTATTCTTCAATGGTTTCGATTTTTTTGTCAAATAATTTTAAACCATCACATTTATGTAATGGAACAATCTAGATGCATTACTTTCATCATAGCAGTATTGTGTCATCGGTTCTTGTTTTTCTTCCTGACTTTTATGTCTCATGATTTGTTACGAGGCGGTATCTGCTTTTGATTTGGTCGGAGTGTTGTTGCCATAGAACTGTACCACAACAACCAGTGTCTGGTTGCTGAAGGGGTCAGAGGTCAGACCAAAGTAGCCGTGAGCGGCGACAGTGCGTGTGAAATTGGACACAGCTCTGCACCATTTGTGTGTGATTACGTCGATTTCCTCGGGCAGCTTGTGTCGGCACCTTCTCACAGACGGATAGCATGCTCAACGTGGGAATCTATGATGGGATCATCATTTCAAATAGTCATCTTTCACTGCTCATTATGACAATATTTCATATATATACACACACATGTAGACTAGGTTTGCAGAGATTAGTAGGGCTGTAATAGTTCACACAACTGAACATGTGGTTACGAGGTCACCGCTCAGTGTGTTGTCAGTACAACCCGGGGAACCCAATATAAGATGTCTTTACTTTGAAAATGAGAACACTAAACAGTGTTCACAGACTGTTAAGATAAAAGTCCTCAAACATCTGGATATGTTCAGTAAGTCATCTAAAAGAGAACAAGGACGCTATGTTTTTGGTGCAATTTGAATATGTAACTACAGGAATGAACACGAGGCTCAAACGCCTCTCTGTGAGTCACACTGTTGCATTCAGCACTTCTATGATGTTCGGTCATTGTTTTAGTGAGCGCTTGAACACTGGGCAGAAGGACTTGACCTCACTCTGACCACCACCGCCAATGAGTTTGTGTGTTAGAGGAAGCCACTTCCTGTTACCCGACTTGGGTTGAACAACATCAGCATACATAGCCTTAGATGTCACTGTAATATTTCTCCGTTTTTGCTGTAATTTACTCTTAAACGAGGAATCTGAATGACTCAGCAATAGAGCTTCCCTCTTCCTTTGTTACTTTTGCAGAATCAATAATGTTAAAGGGGAACCACGGCCATCTTTTATCTTCCTACGTGTTTCTAGTGTATAAGACAGTCCAGAAATATTAGTATCCATGAAACACTTCCTCCCAAATTCAAAAACTGCAATGCTAAAACTCAAATGTGTGATGTCTTCAAGTGTAACGTCTGGAACTGCTCCATGCACAGTGGAGTGGCAGAGAATAGATGCTATAGATGACGATGAGAATACCGGTACATTTTCTGTTTTCCAGATGAGAACACTTCCATGGAATGAAGCTTTATTTGGGTATAAAAAAGGAAACGCTGTGGTTTCATAAAATGAGTGAGTTTGAGACTCACCTCTCTGGTTGAGAGTCGCTCATGTTCATATTGATTGATTGAACTTTATCGGCCACAGAAATAACATATTGGAATTCTTCATTTAGGTTGTGTTCCCCTTAACTGTATATTGATGGATTTACTAAAAGTCAACAGCCGATCGTTGCCAAAGCTCTTCTGGGTGGAGTTCTTCTGTTGGTGGTCCACACCACACATGAGGAATGTAACTCCGATATTAGTTCCTCTTTAGCTCTCTTTTGCTTTTCACTAACTCCAGAGAGGAAGTACTTGGCTCTTTAGATCACTAGATGCTCCACTTTGTTAACCATCAGTTTCTAATTGTTTGTCTTTTGTTTGGTGTTGGTCCGTGAGCGCGGCGTGAGCGCGGCGTGAGCGCGGCGTGAGCGCGGCGTGAGCTTGTTGCTGCTGGAAATGGGCTGAAGCAAGTAAAAGTGGCTAAAAATCATTTATAGAGCTGCAGAGTTGAACAATACTTCTCTGTGGATTTGGCCCTTCAAGCGGCCCCGTTCACACTACAAGAAGCCATCAGATCCATTGTTTATATAGTAAGAAATGTTGGTTTGTGGAGCTTTAACGGGTCTAACCCTTCCCTAGAGTATTTAACACAGAGATGAGAGATGAGAGACAAACACACGAGGCATTACAACCCCAAGAGACAGTCCGGCCTTTAACTGCTCTCAGGATGGTTGAAGAAACACACAATACATGAACACAAATACACACTTGAACAAACGCATAAATACATGTTCAGTACACACACACACACACACACGCACACACACACAATTAGTTTTCCTCATTTGTTCGAGCTGCTTCTCTTGCAGTAAAATGCCCTGAAGCCACACGGCCAATGAAACAAATATGAAAGCGGATGATGCAGACTTATGAAAAGCCGTATTTGTATTATTAGTCATTATGTTGAAATGTCTTTCAGAATAAATGTCGGGACTTCCAGTACATATTTCCTTACTATACTGTCAATTTGAGGCATAATAGAGCACGCAGCGTACATGACTCCGATATATTTAGAGTGCTCTGAAATGACCGTTGCATCATTCAGGTAAAAACTTTTAAATTTATTTTTTATCTCTCCCATCTTGTCCTCAACCTCCGATCCTTTTAGTTTTTGTGAAAAGTAGCGAAGTAAAATGCAATTCGGTGGTTGTTACCCCGAGGCCGCTCCTGCTCCTCTTCCTGCTGCAGCTTCAGTCCATCTCCTCTCTCTTCCTGATGCAAGGATGAGAAGCAGACCGTGTTGTTATTGACATGTCTACTGAACAGTAGACCCAACAAGCAAACTTATGTTATGTTGTACTGTAAATGAAAGACAATTTAATGATAATGCAATTAAACAGCAACTGTGCAGTACACAGGCGAGGCACCAATTGGCTTAAATGGGCAAAAAATGCACTTACTGGTTTGTGGATTAAGGATTAAGTCATTAAAAAAAGCAGAATAAGAACTATACTAACATGGGGGTTGGATGTTTTTGGTAAATTCTGAATATTCTTTTTAATGGAATAATGTGCAATCTGCAGCCTCACGGTTCCATTATTCTGTAAAGGGAGTTCAAGAAGAGGCAACAATTAAACACCAGCTCCACTCATCCTCACTTCAAACTGTATTTTACTAAATGTCGTCTAAAGTGTCGGGAAGACTTTAATCGACACTAGATCAGTGGCCTTGCTCTCTCTGAAGCCAAGCTTTGTTGGTCATGTTTCCTCAAAGAGAGACAAAAAAAAAACAGAAGAACACTTAAGAAGTCAGTGAGGAAAAGCGAGGATGAGGAAAAGCCCTGAAGGCAAATGGCAGAGAACATCAGTGCCGTGAGACGGAGCTACTTTAGCTGTCATGCAAGAGTATGTGAACGCACCAGTGAACGCACAGTCAGCATCACTGAACACACACAGAAAGCCGCGGTGCTGATGCTGATGCACTGCTACTTCCTCCGTTTGGACGAGACAATTGAACATTTAGTTCAGTCGTCTAACCATCGCGGTAAAAATGGAAATGAGAAACGAAACCTGCAGTTAAGCTGATTTTAAATAATTTGAAACCAACAAAATAGACAAAAATGCTTTTATTTATTTACAGGATTCTGTTTTTAACTCATCGGGGTTAACCCTTTAAAAGCATCTGTTTGAAGAGCAACTCACTTCAAAGCCGTGCGTCTGCGGTGTAGAAGTCAACGGGCAAGTCAAACCAAGTGGCGTAAACTCTCCAGAGATATTCGGTTTGTCAGAGCTGATTAGACCCAGGGAGGCGTAAGCAGACACTCTGGGATAACACGTGGTGGCGTTGAGTTGAGCCGCTGGCCTCAGCTGTTTACTGGGCGATGTGTTGGGACAGGGAGAACTCGTACGGATGGAGATGATGATGGTTGATTTCTCTCACACAAGTCGCCCTCTCTTCTCATGACACGTTCTGTTTGATTTCTTGCTTGTGCAGGCATCTCTTAATTTAAATGTGTGAGAGAGAGAGAGAGACAGCTCATCATCACACTGCAAGATCACGATGTGATGGTGCACAGTGCAGCTCAGCAAGTGGTGCTGGGATTTTAATTGATGTTAAAACCACAATGGGGGGGGGAGGGGGAGAGAGACACAAATATTTAAGTTGTG
Source organism: Lycodopsis pacificus (assembly GCA_028022725.1). NCBI lineage: Eukaryota > Metazoa > Chordata > Actinopteri > Perciformes > Zoarcidae > Lycodopsis > Lycodopsis pacificus. Next base: position 17,882,569 of record CM051693.1, read on the forward strand.
CAAATATGGAAGCACCATGCTGCAGTGTATGGAGCACAGACTGTGTTTAAAGGGAGAACGTCATCCTCTTTTGCTGCATTTGGTTAAGTTGTGAAGGTTTCAATGCCTTTTCATTACATCATCATTTTACTAATAATAGGAACAAAACTGGAATTAAAGCAAAGTATGGAAACTGATGCTGAATTATTCTTACACTACAAAATGTGTACAAACTTTAATCTGCATCTAGACCTGCATCAACCTACTGTACACGTAGTGATACACAATCACGGGATGCACGTGCCAGATGTTTGGTCATTTAAGTGCAGTTCAAGAGAAAATGACAAAAATACTGCGCAATGAAATTAATGTGTGAGAATTTTAAGACATCTTGCTAACAAACAAACAAATGGAACTGAACACTTGAAGTAATGTGATATCGAATATCTAACTATGGACTAAAACTAACTTTTGAAACTTTTAAAAAACTAACTTTTGTTTTTTTTTACAGTTGCAGTTATTGACTAATTAAAGGTTTATGCTGACTTTGTATTGAGGCAACATGTTTACGTGCTAAAACAACTGCTAAGTACACTGAAGAAAAGCAGCAACGTGAAGCTTGTGTCCACTTCAGCTTTTCCAGCCTTGTTCCTTCCGCCTGTAAACCAGTTAAATCTAAATCCTCTGCATATGACCCTCCTTAATCTTGTATTAGACCAAAGTGATCCTGTGTTGGCTCAGTGCATCGAGCTGATTACGTGATGATGAATCTCTCACCGAGTTCAGTCATTTGGATGAGAAATACAGAGGTGCACTGGGGGAAATTAGCATAGCTTTAGCTTAGCCTACCATAGTTTCGCCTAGCGGGGCCGTTGAAAAGGGCAACTTTCGGCGGACAACAAAGCTAATATTAGCTTAGCATTAGCGTTAGCAAACAGGGGGCTTAATCAGGCCGCTGGGCTGTCAGAACGTATAACCGCATGCTTCCAAGAGTCCCTTTGGAGTTATAATCCTGGGTCTCGGCAGGCGATGACCTCATGGGCTGGACTGGTGCCTGTGGGAGGATTGGTGAAACGGTGTGTGTCTAGCAGGCCACTCACTGAGGTGTGTGTGTGTGCGTGTGTGTTCTTTATGGCTGATTGTGTTATTGAGGCATACGACACAGAGACACTCTGCTGTCAATGGCGAGTTGAACTTTGCAAGCATGCACAGGGACAGAATTCCAGCTGTTTTGTTTGGGCGTTCTGTGCTGTAGCTCATGGAGATGCAGTGTGTGGAGGCCCCGGGATACGAGAGCAATGATATTTCAATTGTCTCCGTGCCACATTGCATTAACAGTGTGCGTCGTTGTTCCTCACGGCTACGAGATAATTGAAAAGGTTAACCTGTCAGCTTTATCTTCTGTTATTTGTCTTTCGTCAGACGAGAATAGTGGTTCAGGACATCTGTGACTGCGGCACGCTCACTCCAGTCCACTGTGACACAAAAGGCCATCTTGTACTTCGAAGTGATGACTGTGCTGCCAATAATCCAGATGTGATGTTACCGGGAGCAGGGTCACGCAAACCTACTTTTTATCGATTTCTGTAAATGTATTTGCACTTGAACTGCATCAGCAAAGAGGAATGAATCACTGGCAGCTTACTGTATGTTGCCTGCTTTTTCCCTTGAACGTCATTTTGTGCTCCTAGATTGATAACTCAAGCAGGCCTATAGCCCAGAGACTCCACCCCTTTACAACAGCCAAGAGGGGCTTTAGGGTTAGAATAACTCCCCGTGTTCACACTGAAAGCTCTGAAAATTGAAAGTCAGCTGACTGACACACACACACACACACATAGGTATATACATATATACACAGAGAGCCGAGGGACTTTGGAGGCAGAATGCTTTGCTGTTAGTGTCAGGGACTGTCAATAGCTCCAGCCAGCCATGGGCATCATCAGCCAGAGAGACCGGACTCCACTGAGCTCCACAGCAGAGGCTACCAATCAGCGTGATACAGAAGGCCTCAGGGTTTGGGAGTTAAAGTAACACTTCACTCTTAAAATGACCATTTGTATATCAATTCCTCAGCGAGTGTTACCTTAAATTCTTGAAGAACACTTTTTTTATTCTGGCATGCCTCCACGGTGAATGGAGAATACAAAAACAGGCATTACGGCCTACATCCTTGATGAATTACGGCCTACATCCTTGACGAATTACGGACTACATCCTTGATGAATTACGGACTACATCCTTGATGAATTACGGCCTACATCCTTGACGAATTACGGACTACATCCTTGACGGATTACGGACTGCATCCTTGACGAATTACGGACTACATCCTTGACGAATTACGGACTACGTCCCTGACGAATTGCGGCCTGCGTCCTTGACGAATTACGGCCTGCATCCTTGACGAATTACGGACTGCATCCTTGACGAATTACGGACTGCGTCCCTGACGAATTGCGGCCTGCGTCCTTGACGAATTACGGCCTGCGTCCTTGACGAATTACGGCCTGCGTCCTTGACGAATTACGGCCTGCGTCCTTGACGAATTACGGCCTGCATCCTTGACGAATTACGGACTACGTCCCTGACGAATTACGGCCTGCATCCTTGACGAATTACGGACTACGTCCCTGACGAATTGCGGCCTGCGTCCTTGACGAATTACGGCCTACGTCCTTGACGAATTACGGACTACATCCTTGACGAATTACGGACTGCATCCTTGATGAATTGAAGTAAAATGGAAGCCAGGTTTAACAACAGCAAAACTATATCTGTTGTCTGGTTTGTTCAGCACGCACATGCATTTGAGCCAAAATCATACACAAGCATAAGATGGCGGTGGAGGAAGTGTTTTAAGACTCTTTATGGAACAAACTGAGAGCGCTCTGCTGACGGCCTCTGGACTGGTATGCAGAGAGAGTTAAGCCAGGAGTCATAAAACAGTATATGAGTAGAGCAAGAGATGTCCACTACACTCAATATGAGACGGGCCAGTGGAGTTAGTAGTGCAACAGGGTTGATGGGCTGATAAACCATCAGAGACATCTTTAGTTTGATCTCAAATGACCTCTATAAAATGTGGTAAATATGCTGATGATTCAATTCAACACATATTTAAACAGAAACTAACGTCGGCCAGAAGAGAAGATTCCACCAGGCAACATTAAATCTTAAAACGAAGCATTTTAGGAGCAAATTGTGGCTGGAAAGAAAGTACACCTGTCAATATAAGAAGTCGCAGTTATTGCTCAGTGGATAAGATATAGTTCAGAGTACCATAAGCTCCTTATCTGTGTGTGTGTGTGTGTGTGTGTGTGTGTGTGTGTGTGTGTGTGTGTGTGTGTGTGTGTGTGTGTGTGTGCTCAGTAGATGTGTGTGTCCATCCTCTCTCCATGAGAACCAGCCCTCTGGCCTTCCAGCTGAGTTCACAGATCCAAAGTCGAGTTAATCTGCTTTTACCTTTAGCCCCAAAAACAACACGGGAGTAATCCAGGAACAGCTGTAATCAAGCATGAAACTACTGATGGCTGCATGCTAGCTGGGGTCAGGGAGCACAACAGGAAGATACCTCAAGACCACACTGGGACATTGAACTAATGGTTGAAAATGATGTGCATATATATGTTCTGTCATGTTGATACACATGGAAACCACCAAAGCTTTATATTCTATTTTACAGTTAGAGGCCAGTTTCATCCGTCTTGTACTTGATTTTTAGGATCTTTTCCTCTGTAAAACAATTACTTTAACAAACGTACATTTGTAAAAAGGTTGAGTAATTACATGATTTGATACAGCCTGTAAACTATTTATTTTTTGACCACAAAAGGCCCTCCTAACCCTGATCCATGCTTTTCTATTATATTCCATACAGCGTTCTATGTCATTCTACAAACTACAAGCGTGCTGCGTTTTCTGCAACAGGTCAAGGAATCTCTGTTTGATATCGTCTGAAGTGAAACACTTTGGACCTCAGTCAGTGAATCTCTGTTTCATCACACATGGAACAATTATATAAGGAAGCTCGGGACGTTGTTAGACAGACAGAGAGAGGGGGGGAGAGAGCGGGTAAGAGAGTGAGCGAGAGACAGGAGAGGAGAGGGTGCAAACAGATGAATAAATGAGTTAAGTGGGGAGAAGGGAATGCCCCCCCCCCCCCTCGTCCTGTTGGACAGACGAGTGTATGCTATAAGTGCTCTCCCCCTTCTCCTGTCGCTTCACTGCCTCTACGCTCATCTCCCAATATAAAATTGCTCTGTGGCATTAAATATGTAAAATTAGCATTTTAAGTAGAACACATTTCTGTGTCGCCCCCTGCCCCCCCCACCCCCCTTCTGCCTGCCGCCCAGCCCTGAGCGCATCAGCCACACGAACTCATGCATGCATATGATATGCATTTGGTCATCTCCATGGTAACGTTGCTGGGGGAGGGGCGTGAAGATGGAGCGATGAAAAGGTGTAGTCATCGAAAGTAGATCAGAAGGTATTTATCCTTTATTTAGTGAGTTTATTCAGGGAGTAAGTCATACCAGCACTCTGTTAATGTGAATATGTGAGAACCAGGACACTCACACATTGTGTGTGTGTGTGTGTGTGTGTGTGTATATATATATATATATACACACACACATAGGAACACATGCTTTATACAACTCTCTACAGCCTGCATTGAGACTCACATTAGACTACTCGGGTTGTTCTATGTGCAGATATTCTGTCATTGTCTCGGTACTCTTAGTTTAAAAGTTCCTGGGGAGGAAAATGTATTGAAGTTATCCCATAAAGCCATTGTGACACTTTGCACCTGCTGTCTTTGTCTATTGTTGGGAGTGGAAGCAATACAATACACACACACACACACACACACACACACACACACACACACACACACACACACACACACACACACACACACACACACACACACACACACACACACACACACACACACACACAGAATGATCCATTAACTTTTGCCCCCACAATTCTGAGTCAAAAGGGCCACCATCACATGAAAAGGCAAACAGCGTCTGTGGAGACAACTGGCCTTTGATACCCTGACACACAAAGTCCACAACACCAAGTCCAACATGCTCACACACACCAGCATTGAACTTCCTCCTCCTATATGTGCATTCATGTAAGAGCTATGGTTAGTGCCTGTGTGTGTGTGTGTGTGTGTGTGTGTGTGTGTGTGTGTGTGTGTCCGTGTGTCCGCTGCTCACAACAGGTCAACGTTTTCTGGAAAGAGACATCACTGTTGAGTTTTTGAGCACCACAATCCGAGTGCCATGAAGTTCCTTTATGTTGGAAAGAAGGCAGACATCTCTACGACACGAGACGATTCACACCGAAACAATCTAGATTGATAAATAGCACGATGGAAAAATATGTATCTTTCTTTCACTTTCTGGGTGAACTGTCCCTTTAAGATCGACACAGTTTCAGTGATATGAAGAAAAAGTGTCAATCAATCATTGAGATGCTTGACTATTGTTTTTCTGTCCAGCTACAAATTAATTAGTTGTCTAATAATATTATTAAAGAACATTGTGTGCAATTTTGTGCAAAGAATGCACATCACTACTACAGATATGTCATTAATACACTTTGTGGTTAGATTCATGTTTACATGACTTAATCTCATCAGAGGCCAAACGTATGAAGGATGCATCTGCACAACGATTACAGTGACTCTACTCCCACACGCTGCTGTGAGAGCGTTCACTGCTGTGAGCACAGAGTCAGCTGAGCTGAGAGACAGAGCAGCGACACCAACACCACAGAGGGAATTCAGGTGTTTGATTTCATGCTGTGAGCTCCTTTAGTCAGTTTACTGTATGGAGATATTAGATTTCTCAATGACTCCACTCAGGGTTTTATCCCTTCACAACCAGAAAGCAATACGTTAAAGTTTCTACATGTAAGTACAAAGAAATATAAGAAAAGTAGAATAAAGGTCCATGTAAAACGCAAACAAAGGACTAAAATGACATCATGGCAATATATGTAAAATCAGATTATGTTCACATTCAGTGATCTATTGTTTGAAGAGATAAAAGCATTGTTGTTATAATAATAATAATAATAATACATTTTATTTATATAGCGCTTTTCTTGACACTCAAAGACACTTTACATTAAAATCATCATATATAAAAACAATACACTAAAAACAAAGTACACAATAATAGTCACACGTTAAAAGCAGTTTTGAACAGGTGAGTTTTGTATGTGGAAAGGTCAGTGCAATCTCGGATGTTTTTGGGGAGAAAGTTCCAGAGGGAGGGGGCAGATATGGAGAAGGCTCTGTAATAAAAAAAAATTACTTATAATATTAATGAATCATGGAACAGATGGAATCATACTTTTTTATTTATTGTCTTATCTACTGTAACGAGTCAAAACGTCACAGTTCAAAGGTCCTGATGTTCCTGTATGTAGTCCATGCACATGTCTTCACTCTTGATGCTGACAGACAGTAAACATGTCGTCCAGAGTCAAACATCAGCAGCTTCCTCACATGTTCCATTAAAACTTTGTAATTCTAATGTTTGATGAGTGTAGAAGCTCAGTCATGTGTCACACGTGGAACATTTGTTTGTCTGCAATATTAATGCGGCTGACACGCTTCACTCATCCCGTCGTCACGTATGTGGCTTCATGAATGCCCGAGCAGCCACTTGTTCAGGAGAGGTGAGGACATGGTTCCTGGTTCATGGAGTCAGGCTGCACATGTCCACTGATCTCAGGGATTGTAGTTCCTATCCGATGGAAGGGACTGCACACCAGGAAGATGTGTGTTTAAGGTTTTATTGTCTTTGCAGAATTTGGTGTGATTTGTGGTTTGGAAGACAAACGTCACTGAAGAAGTATTTCTTTTCTAATAAATATACTTTATGAACTGTTTAAAAGTTTTTCTTTTATACAAGACGTCCAAAAACATTTTAGTTAATTTCTCAACAAGTCCTAATATCTAAATATCTAAATAGGTCACCTGTCAGATCCATGATTCTCATGAGTGCTTTCTGATCGGCCGTCTTATGGTTCATGTGTGTTTGAGTTCAAGTTCAACTTGGTTCAGGGAAAGCTGTGGTCATGTTTACAGCAATATGTAAATTTTCTCTCTTTCTTTGTTTAACTTAAAGTCTCTTCTGGTTGCATGGCAACATCATGGTGATGACTCGACCTCCGGTAGTTTGGAAGTGCTGCGATTCAACAAATAGTCCGGCGGTAAGCTGCACCGTGTGGATCAGTTTGCATCCTCTGTTTGGGTTGAACCGTAGGTAACAGTGGAGATCCGGCTCATTAGGTAGAGCGTCACCTGGTAAACCTCGACAGTGTAATGCAATCAAGTAGAACAGGCCTGTAATTAATGAACACTTTCCTTGTAATTCAGCTGTTGTAAACATGTGTCTGTGGCACTGAGAGGCGATCACCTCTGCTACACTCTGAGGGTAGTTATTGGATCATTCACAAATGTGTTTCAAATGTTCTGTCCCTCTTCTTGTGTGCCAATGCGGTTTGGCAAAACGTGCGGCCGCAGCGTGGCGACGAGGTAAAGCTCACAGACGAGGGGGCAACTTTCTGCTGCAACTTTCTGCTGCTCGGTGTGTAAAGGCCTGAAGACAGAAAGCAATAGAGTGAGTAGTGTAAAGAAATGTTTTGCTCCTCTTGTGTGTCCTACATACAGCAGCACACACACACACTCACCATGTGTTTCTATTTTATCCTGTGTGTGTGTGTGTGTGTGTGTGTGTGTGTGCGTGTGTGTGTGTGTGTTGGCCTGCAGCTTTTCTTTCCGTCTCTCCGGGTTTGCATGGGAAGCAGCCGCTGTAGACGAGATCATGACAGCATCATTCATCAGAGTCATCGTTCATCTTCAGCTCTGCGTCGCTCCTCCGCTGCCTCACACACGACAGCAGCGATCCTCCGATCCAGCTCATACTTGGTGACCCCGACTCTTTGGACTCTCTGTGTTGTTGCACCTTCATGTTGTGTTCCTGCATGTTCCATCGATACTCTTCCAGTTTCTCTTAATCCTCCCAACATTGAAAGAAACCAACTCCCGTTCCAGTGCCAAAAAAACCTCAAAATAAACTTTGGCAGGCCTTTCCGACCAATGCGCCAACATAATCAATCATAACCGGGGCGTACAAATTCATCAGCTTGGATCCATTTTGCCCTAGTTAGAGATCAAAAGGTTGCGAGTTGACTATAGGAAGTCCAGGTACTAACCCCGACTAATTAATCTAACATGGGAGAGATTTCGCCCCCGAGGAGACGGGGACATGGTTTTTCTCCATCACGTTGAATATCCTCGACGGGGCTCGAGGGTACTTAGTCTTGCCGCAGCGTATCCTGTACGCCGTTTAACATTCCATTGATCAGATTAATTGCAGTTGATTGTGTCCTGTGTGAGGAAGCCTGTGAAAGTACAACTGAAATAATTCATAAGGTACAAGATGAGACGGGATTTAGTCTTTCCGGGCTTCTGGTGGAAAGAGTTAAAGTTAAAGAGGATTAGGTGAGATTCAAGTGTGCGGTATGATTTCTGTTCCGTAGATTCGTGTCAGATTGGAAATAGTTTGACTCGGGCTATTTCAAAGATTGCCCACAGATTATTGTATAATGTCTTCATTTTGGTTTCTTCAGGAAACGCAGCTGTTGCCACCTCTTCTCTTCCCTCTTTGACTGAGAACGATGTGAAAACGTTGCCTCTGTCAGTGCAGTCTCTTTCCCCCAGAAAACAACTTGTCCGCCTTTCTCTATTTTTCCTGCTCGTTCGCCAAACTCTTTTTAGCCTTTTATTGAGTTTGTCAGTTTGTGGGTCTCTCAACTTTCTCTCTCTTTCACTCGCAAACACACTCACACGAACTCTGCAATTATGAATAATTGTGACTGTTGAAATTTGTTGAAAGTCTGGACTCCCCTGGTTCTCCTCACTGCTCGAGGGGGCAGTCACCTCTGCCACATTGGTTTCAAGTGTGTGTATACACACACACACACACACACACACACACACACACGCGCTTCACACTTTCAATGAAAGGGCAACATTCAGGAAGTGGCAGCGCTTTGAAGACAGCAATTCATGTTTCCAAGCGTGGAGCACTTATTGGAGGTCAGGCTGAGGGTCTATTAGGCCTCTCATATTCATTACGGAGGGCGAGAGGCGAGAGATCCAGGGAACAACAATACCCGGTTACCATGACCGCTGGACCCGGGATGTTTTTCTGTTGGTCTTTGGTTGTTAACTCCGACGGCCTTGAAAGAGGATTCAGTCGACACAGGCCAGTGTTTTGGGTTGCGTTGGGCAAGTTGCCCTTGCGCTCAGGAAGAAGCCTGATAGGGTTTGGGAGGAGCGATTCCTCACAATATCCTTCACTGCGGTGTGTTTTCCGATCCATAAAACCAATAATCGAGGGAGGTTTGGTCCTTTAGAAAGAACAGAGACCCAGAGGCAGCAGCCAAGAACATGTGAAAGACGGTGGTGAAAATCATGGTGATTATTATTATCCAGACATGGAGGGGAAGGCCATTTCAACCCACTGCCTGAGGATTAATGCCAGTGAGTATTTCCTCAGTGTGCTTTGTGTGGTTGTGAATGTCTTCCCGGCTACTCAAATGTACCATTACTATGCAGTTAAATATATCTGTAAGAGCCTCTTCGTCTCCGTTACATGCTGGCACACGTGCCAAAACATGCAACGCTCAATCTCGCGTAGTCTCAGTAACTTAGAACTACTTACAGCAGATCAAACGCACACACACAGACACACAGCTCCCGAGCCCTCAGGGATGATATCCTACACCACAGGCCAAAGCACACATCCTCACTGATGCAGTATCGCCTGCCCTTGTCATGCACACTACCTGGAGTGTGTGCGTGTGTTAAGCAGACACGTCAGTTTAGACTAAGGTGATCGGCCCGCTCCGACCCAGCTCCGGCCCCGCGGGGGTACCCCAGTGTCCCGCTGTCCCGGCGTGGGAAGGCAGAGTGTTAGATGGGGTGTCCCGGAGAGCCTGCCTGGCTCCTGGGCAGCAGACGGCTAAATCAGTCACAGATTGAGTTATGAACGGCCAGTTATGAATACATCTTTCTTAGATTGCACACAAGCGGGCGCGAGCGTGCGCGGCTATTCATTATGACTCCTATTACAGCGTAGACATAACATGAACACCAGCACACACCTTCAGATCCGCTGAGCGCTGTCACTCTTTAGTTGGTTTGCCTGTATCTCGCTCTGTTTTATTGTTTTATTTCTCCAGACTGCTCTTGTCCTTCTTTTTTTTTTTTTTTTTTTTACCCAGTCTCTTTTCCATCTCCCTCACCATCCATCGTTCTCCCTTCTCCTCCTTTTCCTCTCTCTAGTTCCCTCCTTTCTTCTCAACCCTCAGGTCATAGACTCGGTTTCAAAGTGTTGATCCTCATCTGAAATCTATTGCAATCAGCACAGCGCTGGACATGAAGTCCAGGCCTGTGAGATCCGATCCGTGTGTGTGAGCATCGGTCCATAATAATCAATGAGACAGCAGGTACAGCGGCTGTGAAACATGTGAGAGGATGCGTTTTTCACATTTGTGCACTTTTGACTGTTGTGCTTATTGAAGACTCTATAAAGCCTTTTCATGTTATTTTGCTACGAGAATGAAAACTACTGTTTCATAAGAAACATAGCAAACACCACCGCCCTTTTTCTGCTTTCATTTTGTACTCACGTTTTTTTCATTTTCCTCTTTCTTTTCTTTTTTTTTCCATTTTCACCCAAATCATTGAATTAGATTTTGACAGATACGTGTTTATTTTGCCCTGTAGAGACTTACTTATCAGTTTATTATGTACACCGAGCTGGAACTAATGTAATGTAATACAACAGCTCCGCAATAAATCCTACCATCACCGATGGGGTCGACGTAATATTAGTCGGTACAACACAATCAAATTCAACCAACGAACAACCTCCAAAATGACCATAAAGCTGAAATAACATGTTGAACATTATAATCTTCATGAAGGGACTGTTGAATTAAACATCGTTGGTTTTACCTACATGTGTACCGGATGAACTACTCGTGTAGATAAACTATGTTAACAGGAAACTATATTTACTTCTTTTGAGATCTCGTCACACCAGATGCAGCATCATGGGGTTCTTGTATTATATGTGGGGTTATTTAGATCCACATATAATCTCTTTACAAGTCTTCCAAATAAAAAAATTAAAAATAAGAACATGAACCAGAAAAAAGGTAAAGAAATATGCAGTATTTATTTGGGAATGTCGGTCAAACCAAAGCAACACAGAGGTTTTAAAGTTGGAATAACTGAGCCATTGTTGGGTGGATTATTCCTCAGCGAGGCTATTTTGACTGTCATCAACTTCCGTAAGTAGTTGTTTGCTCATTATTGAGATTATAGTAATACATAAATGTATGTGTGTGTGTGTGTGGCTCTATTTGTGTGAGTGTGCTCCTTGTCTGCTGCGCTCTGATCCCCGTGCAGGGTTTTGAGTATCCGTCCTGATCACAGGAGCTGATAAGAGTGTAGTTGTTGTCTTTCATCGCCCCGGATGAAACATTCCTTCCTAATAGTTTGGATCAGCCTCTCCGACTGTTAACGCCGGGTAGATGAAGATATGTGGAGCAGTGTGTGTCCACTGGCCCAAAAACACCAAATCATTTTTGTATGTGGAGCCCGGAGCTCTGCAAATATAAAGATGTATGACTGCAGGAATCATCATCACTTCAGTTTGTTTTCTTTAAAATTACAGAATTATAAAATTATTTTCAATATTATTTGGCAAAGATATTTCACTTCTATTGCCCAACATGCTCTTTATTGTCTCTCATTAGTCCCTGATCTCCTGTAAAAACACCAACAGTGTAATAAGCATCACATGACGCTTTAATTCACCAACAGCTTCTCAGAGTTCAGCCATCTTGTGTTTGTAAAAGCACACGCGGGAATACTTTGTGCTCTTTGTCCGTGGCCCCTCGGCCCGTGTGCCGGCCCAGTTAGCAAAAGGCCAAACCAGTTCTCCGCATTGTTAACAACATTTAATCAAAGCTCAATCAAAGTAGCTACCTCTTTCCCGTGCCTGGCCGGAGGTAAAGTATGTCTGCCGGAGGGAGTCTCGTCTCTGTCCGCTGACAGACGACCACAGAGAGGTTCCTGTATGTTCTTATCTTCATCTGACCCTCGTGTCAATTCAACCTGCACATGAAAGAGAAGACAAGAAGCTAAACTGTGCGGTCCTTCATAGTCTCTGAGTAAGAAGATTAGACTCCCCCCTTTTTAAACTTGAGGTTTCAGATGTTTCAGGAGCTTCCTTAACGCTCTCGTAGTAAAGAGTCCGTTCTTGACAAGTGCTTTTTCATTTTTCCAGCTTTTTATTTCCAGCTAATTCACTTTAGCACAAACAATAGATGCACTGGTTTCAGCACGGATGATGTTACCCATATGGGAACGGTCAGACGTACGGCTCGAGTTCCCGGTCCATATGCTGACCACTGCAAGTATCAATCACTGCATCTACATGACTTAAAAGAGCCATATTGATTACCAATACAGCATCATAAATCAACACACAGACACTCCTCTTTTCTCTCACAGCTTTCTCTCTCTCTCTTACACACACACACACACACGCACACACACACACACACACGCACACACGCGCAGACCGTATGAAATCAAAACAATGAATCAGGCTGAGGGGTTGAACGGCACATGGAGGTGTAGATGAAGTCACTCTCAGGCGTCTGTAACCTGATAGACGATCAAAGACGCAGAGAATCAAAGTCAGAACAAGAAGTGTGATGAGAAAAACGAAATACTTCGCTTTGTCTACTTCCCAGCAGAGTGTAGCGTCTAATGTGTGTTTCCATGCTTGATCCTGATGACAAAGTGGTGGCTTTGTCTCATCCATGCATTCCCACTCTGTGATGGGACACATGTTCCTCTGCTGCTTGGCCAGGGGCCATACATGGAAACTCTACAGCAATAAGAGCGTTCACTTCTTTCTTTATTCCCATAACACACTTTAAATATTGATTGGATCAAGAAAATGCTGGAGCATTTTTGAAAAGCTTTTTAGCGATCCAAAGAGGAGGCAGCACCTCTTCCATGGCTCCAGGTGAAGTCCACACAGTGTTTAAGATGAAGAGGTCGTTGTTCTTTCTCGTGCCGTGTGTTCTGTTGGTTTACTCTGTTTGATGTGTAAGTACAGACGGCACACAACCGAACAACAACCCCGACAAGCTCTGTGCAATGAAAGTCTCCCATCTAATATTCATCAGTATAACTCTACCTCGACTCTGTGAAGTGAGTTGTGTTCAGCCACTCGATGTAGTGTGAAGATGGAGAGGAGAGAGGGCAGAGTGCTGCATGTAGACCATATTTTTAGACGGTGAAACTTGCTCCCTGAAAAACAACCGCAACCAAAGATCATGCGTATCAGGAGATATAGAAAGTTAAAGGATGCAGCCGGTGTTTTTCTATATTTTTCTGATTGTCAACTAAATTTAATTTTCTTTGCCAATGTTCTTCAAACAGGAGGAAATGTTGCATTTGTTAATTCTCTATGTTTAGCCGACTGAGCCTTAGTTTGTGTACCTGACCTGTAAACAGGGACACACAGAGAGCATTAATAATAATAAGCAGCTACAGCTCAGTACGTTTAGATGTCACCGGCGTCATCAACAGTCGCCAGTTGAACTCTCGCTCGTACAGCTTGTTGGAACACTGGAAAGATGTAAGTTTGAAGTGAAATTGTAGCTGTTTTGATTTAATAATAGTGATGATTATGATTGGTCCGTCCTTTCCTTTCACTCAGCCCACATTCATACTAAGTTGTCTAAAAATAACTCTAAATGCATTTAATTATAATTTGACAGCCTTTCTCTGTCCCCGTCCGTCTCCTCCTGTGTTCATCTCTCTCTTATGAGTTTATGTCTAAATTGCACCTTTTGTCTGACAAGTCTCTCCTGTTGGCAATTAGTCTTTTTAATAGTTCCTCACTCACTCCGCACCCCGTCAGTGGGGATGAGAGGAGTTGGCAGCACTTTTCTTCAGGCAGGCCGGGCAGGTCTCATTAAATTTGCATTAAGTGAAAAGACACGCGCGTGCACACACACACACACGCATACTTTCACAGGGCTCACAAAACACACCGTGTATTTTGTGTCTGCATTAAAGACACAATGCAACATCTGTAATCCCGGCAGTCATTCCTGTGAACGCAGTACGCTCTGGTGTGACTCTCCCAACCCTGATGTGCTTCATGAGACCGAAGAGCATCACTCAGAGCCTGACGAGTGTATTCACCTTCATTCTTTCTTTAATGAACACAGATTCTGTTTTTCCTCTCCCTTTTCCTCCATCTGGTCTCTTTTACATCTGCTGTCTACCCCCCCACCCCCCCCCTCTCTCTCTCGTTCTCTCTCGTTCTCTCTCGTTCTCTCTCGTTCTCTCTCTCTCTCTCTCTCTCTGGTGTGGAAACATGAGTCAGTCACTCTTCTGTCTCTTTCTCTCTCTCTCGTTCTCTCTCTTTCTCTCTCTCTCTCTCTCTCTCCTCCTCTCTCTCTCTCTCTCTCCTCTCTCCTCTCTCTCTCTCTCTCTTCTCTCTCTCCTCCTCTCTCTCTCTCTCTGGTGTGGAAACACGAGTCAGTCACTCTTCTGTCTCTCTTTCTCTCTCGTTCTCTCTCTCTCTCTCTCTCTCGTTCTCTCTCTCTCTCTCGTTCTCTCTCTCTCTCTGGTGTGGAAACACGAGTCAGTCACTCTTCTGTCTCTCTTTCTCTCTCTCTCTCTCTCTCTCTCTCTGTCTCTCTCTCTCTCTCTCTGGTGTGGAAACATGCATCAGTCACTCTTCTGGCTCTCTCTCTCTCTCTCTCTCTCTGTCTCTCTGTCTCTCGTTCGCTCTCTCTCTCTCTCTCTCTCTCTCTCTCTCTCTCTCTCTCTCTCTCTCTCTCTCTCTCTCTCTCTCTCTCTCTCTCTCTCTCTCTCTCTCTCTCTCTCTCTCTCTCTCTCTCTCTCTCTCTCTCTCTCTCTCTCTCTCTCTCTCTGGTGTGGAAACATGCATCAGTCACTCTTCTGGCTCTCTCAGTGCTCAGCGTCACGCTACGGTGAGTTCCAGTGTGAGCGGCGCTCGGTACAGTATTCATTGATAATAGATGACTTCTCTATTAATGAGGGAACGGGTCTGAGGTCAGTTATCATCAAGCGTCATCTATTGATGTTTTCGACACGTGCAATATCCTGTCGAGCCTGCTCTTCTCCTTCAGTTGGGAAGACGTTGGAAGTGTGTCTGTCATGTCCAGTAATGGTTTCCCCTCCAGCTCTTATCTTTGTTTTTATCCGTGGATGTCAGGAGCAGGTGAGTATTACACCCGAAAGATCTGAACCTGGATTAAGCAAAGATTTAGTATTCTTTGTTAAATTAAGTGATAAATGATTAATCTGGCTTTTCTAATGGAAACATCATGAATAGCTCGGAGACTTTGGGCGGTAGATAACACAGAAGTGGGAGAAGAGAAGTGGGAGAAAAGGCCTCAGAGACCTGCTCCTGTGTTGTGAAAACATTAGATGGCTGGTTGGAGACGTCACACTGAGAGAGAATGAAAGAAACCAAACCTCGGCTTGGCCAGCATCAGTTCATCTCAAGACAAAAGTTGCCAATGAGCAACTGCTTTCACTTCACTGGAAGAAATACATTACGTGTTGTTGTAAGGACGAGTATCAAAGACGGCAACATAGATCTAAATGAAACGCCACGCCGCTCTGAGGCTGTACTCGGGCCCAGCAGGGCTTTGAGTTAGATGCTAATGTTAGCATGCTAACATTCTGATATTGACAGTACCAACATTTGCTAATTAGTAAACAAAAAGCTGAGGCTGATGGGAATATTTGGTCATAAACCAAAGAACCGAGACAAATTGAATCATGATCCGATATTGGTGCTGGATGAGACTTGGTTCACCCTCTGGGGACCATGAATGTGGCAACACATGGCCTGCTGCTATCACGGCTAAAATGATGTCGTTTAGATTCACTTCACTTTTTTTGGCTTGACACCACAATCCAGGCCCGTATGCCAAGTGTTGAAGCACAACGACTGCATTAAGTCAGACTCTGCTCAGACAGAATGTTGGCAGATCCAGCATAACCCCAAAGAAAATGCTGTAGAACACTATGAATTCATTTTGGGGGGTGTATGTATGTATGTATGCATGCAGCGCGGGATAGTATGAAGACCTGCAGTCCGTTCTGTGCTCCAATGTGAGCGTCTGATCTGAGCAGAGCAGACAGGTGAGAGCAGCGTGCCTACAGTCATGTAAAATG
This sequence comes from Lycodopsis pacificus, assembly GCA_028022725.1. Lineage (NCBI taxonomy): Eukaryota > Metazoa > Chordata > Actinopteri > Perciformes > Zoarcidae > Lycodopsis > Lycodopsis pacificus. The sequence goes on from CM051693.1 coordinate 17,898,896, forward strand.
CAAAGGAATATTCTATATTAAAACCTCCTGATGGCAGAGAGAGGCACACACGCACACACACACACACACACTGGTGTACACATTCTTATGTTTGTACACACATAAGTGGAATGCACTTACGATTATTGTTCAATCTGCAGCATCACAGCATCCAGACACCAGCACTCAGTAGTTCTTGCTTATGAATGCAACACATTCACATTAGCGGCCTCGAGGTACGAATGTGGAAGTCGTCCACCTCTGTGCTTTATAACAGTCTGTTAATCAGGTGTAATTATTTTAATGTTTTGGATCACCATGAAGGGAAATCTCTTTTCTTTATCTGCAGAGAATCGACCCAGATTCAGAGCTGCGGTTTGTTAACAGTCTTCGCGGCACCTCCTCGTCCCGACTTGTCATCCGGTATCTCTTCCAACCCTTCTGAGTGCACTCCGAAGTGTACTTAACTCTTGCAGGTCTCCACATGTTCTTGTTTTATTATTAAACCCTCCCAACAGACTATCAACTCTTTTTATTCCGCCATCCACCAGAAGTTGCCTCCTTCAAAGATTCTCCAGCACTCCTCTCAGCCCCCTAACCCCGAACAACGCTTTCAAACACTTCAGTTTCAAACCGCCGCTCAAATGCAGGACAAAATATTTACTTGAAGACGGGAATTTGTTTCTGTCTGACAACGAGCATCCTTCATGCCTCTTAAATAGCGATAGTGCCGCGAGTAGTGCCGCTCTGAGAAGAGGGATCTCAGATGAACGTGTTCTTTTATCATCGCCAGCAGAGCCGGGAGACGCTTTTAAGAGACATGCACATTATTATTGATAGACAATCTCAGTGCCGCAGGGCAAAAGTAGTTAACGTCGACTTCGGTCTCGTGTTCATCTCTCCTCCGTCTGCTTAATTGGCGTAAAGCGTAGTGACGAACGTTGCATTCCAGTTGGCTCGGTGAGCCGCGGGTTGACCAGCGTTACCGCTCCGCTTTCTAGTGTTTCACAGTTCACTCAGCGCTGAATTAAAGCAGCAACATTGGACGCGTATATCTGGTTAAATGCCCCACGGATACTGTACATAACATCACAAATACTCTGTTGCACGGACAAAACACACGGACCGCTGAGTTTGTATAGAAATCCACAAGACATCTTGAGGCTGATCCCAGGTAACGATGTAAAAGAGAATGGCTGACTCTCAGAGCTCTCCCGAGGCCTCGGTGGGACTATTTCTGGAGTCGGCGCTCATCTCGGCTCATCTCCTCTGACTCCCGCTTCCAGTTTGCTCTTTCTCTCTCTCATGCTTCCCTAAAACGCTTGCTCACCCCGAGCTACTTGTTTATCAGTCCGATGTTTGTTCCTGTCAGGGACAATATGTTCTCTCTCCGAAGCAGTCCACTCAGTTATTCTTCATGTGGCCCCTGGGCTGTTCTTAGTCCCCAGACACCGCTCCACTGACCAATGGAGGGCTTTAACTGTTTATGGCTCTTAGGTGAATTAGGTAATGGGGATGTATGGGTCACTTCAGGGGAAACCTGTGAAGGCATTTTGTAAACGCTGATCGGAGCGACGCTGTTTTGTGACATCACACAGGGATTAAGAAGAAGATATTCTGAATGCAGATGTTGTTGTTTTTCGACAGGAATACACACTATATACGTACATACTTGCAACGCGATTACACATGCAACGCTACCACAGCTACGGGGTTAACGTCAGAACAAGACAAAGGAAAGGTCTCTTGCTGAAAGTGACTTTACAGAATCCCAGTTGACAAAGATTTGCTTGGAAGCTTCCGGACCAAGAGGAATTTTCCTTTTTCATTTCCGTCCACTTGGGATGCGATTTCACACCATTAGCCCCCCCCCCTCCTCCCAAACTCACACCACCCCCGGACCATAAATATTTCAACCTCTCAATCTATATTCATTATAAAACACATGCCCAATGCAGCATGTGGTTGCGAGGACACAAGGCTTTTATTTATTCATCTTATTTATTTATATTTCTTTCCTGAGGGTGAGACGTTGGTTTCTATCCATCGGTGCTGATTGCTGGCTATTACAGAGCACTTAGAGCCTCCCTGAACTAGCCAGAGGGGACACAGTCCTCCAGAGATCTGCTCACTGCAGCCTAAGAGGTGTGTTTGTTGCGTGTGTTTGTTGCGTGTGTTTGTTGCGTGTGTTTGTTGCGTGTTTGTTGTGTGTGTGTTTGTGGGGAAGTAACGGAGAGTTATCAGCAGAGTGATAGCAAACATCAAAAGGAATGAAAGACAAAAAACAGAAACTGTGTCAATAAGAATTCAGTTTTCATTGTGTTATCTCCTATCCCTGTCGATTACGTCATGCCCTTTGAATGTGTCTGTTCTCTGTCCCTGCTCCTCTTCATTGTGTGAGCTAATGATCGGGTTTCTCTGGTGATTAAGTTCGGTCAAAGTTATCGACGCTCTCCTTTGTATTTTGCCTCAGGTTCACATGCCATGAATCCCATTCGTTGGAATCCTTGAACTGAAACTTCGTAATCCTTTAAGCACACACCTTGTTCTTTATTCTTTCTGCACACTTGCATGTAGTTGTCATACGCTCTCTTGTTTAGACGGCGAGAGTGCTCACTTGCGCTAACTTCTGCTTGTTAAAGAATACTGCAGGCATGCAGACTCAACTCCTCAGGTTATTGGTTGTAGGTTTTCAGATTCAACGTGACGTCTCCACAGACAGTGGATTGAGATCGTCCTGCTGGGCAGGAAACACCAGAGGCCCCATAATACCATATTACTGCAGTTTAGCAATATGCTGACTTTTGTGATATCAAACATTGTGATTTATTACTCTTTTTCAACTGCAAATTATGTAGTTTATCAACAGTTTCCACTCGGTTCATCTCACTTTAGTCCGTTTCTAATAGGCCTATAGCCAATTAATCAAAATGTTATTATCGTCAACTATTTCCTGTTAGTTTTTTAAAGTTATTCTATAGTGGTGATTTGCATAAAAACACACAATTCAAATGATATGGAAATAAAAGATTCTATTTTTATGAAAATAAATCTTACCATTAGTAACTTTAATGATGTATTATAAACTGGTGTTAGTAGGCTAAACCAGGTTCATAATTCCCTCTCTAACTGGATTTATTCAAGTTTCACTGCAGCTATTTATTCAGCAGCATCCAGCGAAGCTGTACATGTCAGGAGGCCAGTGTCTGTCTGGTCCCACAGGTGTGACTGTGTGTTGCATCACTTTAAAGACATGCACGTCCGCTCCACCACACACGCTGTACATGTTCTGCTCTGCTTAGATCTGGATGACCGCATCCTGTGGTACAGGACCGTCAATGTGTGCGTGGGAAGGTTGAGTGAGCCTTTGTAGTTGAAGGTGTATTTGACCATCCTTGTGTGTCTACGTGTGCGCACATAAGTGTGTTCAGTGTCACAGAAACAATCTGTCCAGTAGTGTGTGTACATTGTTTTCAGGACAGGATACAGATAAGTGCTGTAGCTGGCACAGTGTGCAAGTCTTCATCAATGCTGGGAACATTCATTTAATTCAAATTAAACCTTTGGTTTCAACCGCAGTGGCCACAAGAACGTATGTCTAAAGAACATCTGCTGAATATCCGGCCTAGTCCACACATACATTTATGTAAACAGCGTTTTTTTCTCCTTTTTATTCAAAAATTAAAATCCACACACGCATTGTTTTCACCACCAGAGACTATGGCGGTGGGGTCTGTGTTGTGGGATAGTTGGATGTTATCAGTGACCGCTGTAGCTTATTCTGCTCCTCGATATAGTGGAAGAGTGACTGTTGGTGGCACGGCATGTTGTCTCAGTAGTGATGGAGATAACTGAGCACTCTGTTCAGAGACTCTGTTGTTGACGTGTAGACGGGGAAAACTGAAATTCTTCAACCTGGCCAGAGTTCTACAAAGCTCTGTTTCAGTAACTTAAAATGCTGTTTGGACAAAAGGCCAAAACGCACAGAAAAAGCTACGTTAACTAAAATAACCTTGTAGGTGTGGACGAGGCCTAAATGTACACGTTTGTGCCAAACTGATGCACCAACAACAACATTGCATTGTGTTGCTGTTAACTCAACAGTGTGATGTTTGTCTGGGACTTTCACTTTTTAACGGATGTGATGTTGCTAAGCTCCTGTTAATGGCCCTATATTGACTGTCAGCATGAAACCACATTGAGTATTCCATGTCTGCAAATAGTGAAGCTCATTCTCTGGTGTTATGGATAAGTGTTGACCCCCCCCCCCCCCCCCCCCTCGCTCAAACGCCCCCCAGACTTAGAGCATCCCTCCGCTGCCTCCTGTCCCTCTCCTCCTTCCTTCTCCTCTTTCCTCTGCCTTCATCCCTCCATCTTACCTATTGATTGGCCAATAGTGTTTTTCAGTGGTAGATTAATGGCACATTACCCCGACAGGAGTGTCTGAGGGGACAGGACGTGAGGGAGGGCGTGAGAGACGATGCTGTTTAATTGATACACGGTGTGTGTGTGTGTGTCTCTGAAATACTACATGTAATGGAGATTATTTTACAAATATTTCATGCAGCTGGGTTATTTAGTTTTTGTTTGTCTGTAGAAAAATGAAAATACTTTAATCTGAGTAACAATGAATTTGTTCACATTATTGTAGCTGTATAGATGAACAGCTTGGATATCCAAAATGCAAGATTATGAAGATCTCTCTCTTTTCCTTTTATTTTTTTTTTTTTTTTTTTTTTTTTTTTTTTTTTTTTTTTTTTTATTTTTTTTTTTTTTTTTTTTTTTTTTATTTTTTAACACCACAACTAAAGCTAGTTCTTATTTATTCTGAGTCATATGGAGATATGTTTATGACTATAATGTGCTACTTAATGGAGTTATCAAGTCCAGACAATTCTGCTATTACTTGAATTGATCAAACGGGATAGTTAGAATACTTATAATAATGTTATACCTGCTAAACATCAGCATGTTGTCCTTGTCAATCTGATGTTAATATGCTGACTTCAGCAGCCAGGCTGTAGACTTCGTGCTATGGCCTCTTCTCCTTCACTCATCCGAATCTCTATAATAGTCTTTATATAATATGATTCTCTTTCATCTCTATGAACAGATTCTGCATGAATATGTAGAATCGGCAACGGAGCGACGATATGTTGGCAACAGAAGCGCTCTGGTGTCCGTGTGTAGTCCTAGTATTGACCAATCACATCGTCTGTGAGCAGAGTAAACGCCTCACATCTCAAGTTAATAGGACTAAATAATCAGTCTTGGCCCGGATTCTCGCTGCAGGCTTATCTGCGTACGCTCAAATGTTTCTGTTTATCAATCAGTCATTTATCTGCTATTCAATATATTCACATGCTGACGAGTCTGCAGCATGTTATCCTGCTAACTGTCACACACGGATAATAAATGCCCTTTTGTGAATCTTGTTGTGGACAACAGTTTAAACAATGAAGTAAGAAAAGTTGTGCAATCACAGAATTCATTCATTTATCTTTATTTGTTTTTACTCTCTCACTTAGCTTGCTTTGCAATTAACCGCTGGCCTCGGTCCAATCTGGTCTCATCGTCTCTTTCCTGCACTCTCTCCTCTCTTATCACTGTCTCTGTATCACTTACTTTTATCTGATTTCATCCCCTCTTCCATCGTTCAATTTCCTCCAGCAATCTGCACCATGTAGAAGGGGGGGTGACTAAATGAGCAGATCAATAGGCCATCAAAGAGTCTTTAAGTGTGACACATACACAGACGTCCTGTCTCAGGTTCCCCCCTCTAACTAATAGCCTTGTTGTTTACTGTACGATGTGCTGTGTCATGTAGTTCTGGTCCCCGTTGCATCGGGACGCCCCGGGGGAAGGACAGAGCTGATGCTGGAGACACAGTTTGTGTTTGATTGCGTCTTGTTTGATCAGGACGAGCAACATTGTTGAGACGTCGTTGAACTGAGAGCTGTGGTCGATATGAGTACGTTGTTGTTTTGGCTTAAAGAGCCTAAAACAGAGAATCTGTATGAGATGCTCACGTGAAACCCACTGGTGACAGTCCGTTCTCTCTCGCTCTCTCTCGCTCTCTCGCTCTCTCTCTCGCTCTCTCTCCTCCTCAGTCCTCCTCATTCAGTCATAATCGCAGGCTTCAGTGCACAGACTACTGTGATGAGCTATGACAAGGCAAGAGGCGAGAGTCAAGTACAGTAAGAATGGGAGAGGAGGCTGGTAACGAATGAAAAGAGCACAGTGGTTGAAAAACAATTAGCACTTCTTATAAAAAGCATTCAGGTGATTTAGTGCATTTATGTCTGATGTTCTCGGTCGGTCATTCATAATGAATACAACTTTATATTACTTTTTTTTTTACCTTGGTCTCTGCAGTCTGAAGTTCCTGCCCGAGTGCCTTTAAGATAGTATGATCTGCAATTTATGTCTCCATTAAATACAACTTAAATGTTAATAACATGCCATTTGGCCACACCTTGCATCTTGACAGTCTGCCATCATGTCTGAGCGGATAGCCGCCAGGGATTGTGGGTACTGAGCAGCGGTGTGACTCTCTCTAGCAGCTCTGAAACTCGAGACTGCCTGCTGGACATAACAGGCCTCTCGTCTTCGATGAATTGATACACACACTGTGTCTGAATCACACGTAATAATGCATGAAAATGATTTCTTTATTATTTGGTGCAGAGGGTCGATAATGAACAAATAGCGTCCTGATTTTTAATGTTTAATAACTATTTAATAACTATTCATAGATGTGCACCTGCTGTTTAATGCTTGTACGGTTCTGGTCCGTAGGATTTAATGCTACATTGATGCGTGTGTGTTGTGTCAAAGTGCACAGAGGGCAGCGCCCATCAGGTTTTAATCCTGCGACAATTAATGTGATCATTTTATTTTAGATTATATTTTGTTTGGATGCAGTTTAATTCTGCACTAACAAATCCTGCAAGTCCAAGTTTGTGGCACAATGAGGGTGAAACCGTTCACTGCAGCGAGCAATAAAATATCAAATTGTTTTTGTTTCCAAAAATGACAACTTTACGCTCTGAAGCCTTTATCAGACTGCAGTATAATGAGTCTATTTATGTAATAATAAATAGTATTTTTAATAAAATGTCTTAGCTTTTTAAAGAGGAACCAGTTTAGACTTGTGTCATGTCACCTATTTACCATAATGTGGAGTTTACGTGATCGATCTGCAGGTTATATCACCAGGAAAGCTTTTTATAATTATTGATATTTTTACCTTCGGAAACATTAATGCAATGGATCCTCCTGATATTGTCATTGCTGGTTACTGACTTTTTGTCTTTTATTCCTGCACTGCTCTCGGTGACCACGAGTCACACATTCAACACGTTCAGTGATGTGATTTAAAGCGAGTCCGTGAGGAACGAGCCTTTGCTCGCTGGGTTCTGCTGAGGCTGCTGGTCGGTCGGTGCTTTGGTACAGCGGAGGATCTACACAGAAAGTCTCACACAGAAAGTGAGGAAGCGATGGCCTCGCCTCCCGTCTGCAGGTCCACTTCCTGCATGGATTAGTTTTCCCAAAATGTTTTTGCTTTCTTAAAAGTAACAAAATGAGTTGCTTGTGTTGCTCACGATGTCGTGTAGTTTGTATATGCCGGGTATGTGTGGAAGCTTTTAGACAGAAAGGTATACGGGGATGAGTCTCACCTCCATGTACCACTTCCTGCATGCAGGAAATGTGTTTATTGACCCACATGTCATACTGTACTGTTGTCCAAATGTTTTTAGTTTCTCAAGAAATAACTAAATCAGTGGCATATCATATTGCCAATCTGGTATTCCAAATGTGTAGTTTACATCTTAATATGCCGCTTATATGATAAATATTTTGATTTAGATATTGACATCCGCAGTTTGTACATTTTATCCAAACTTACTGCTGTTATTACAGTTGAAATGGTCTTGTTGTTTACTTATAATATGCTATCAAGCTGTTAGTTATAGATTTGATAAGCAATTCTGACTTTATGCATGTTTTATACCACAGTTTTGGCCCCAATTGAAAATGCATACACATGTTGAGGCTTGATATGAGAGTGTGTCTATAGAGCACTTTGGGTCTATTGGATTACCATTGTCTCCTTTAAGATGGATTTCAACTAAGGGGCCTTTTCTGACACTAAATGTTTATGTTCTTGATTAGATTTTAATATTTTGCCAATTTTTCTTTGATAGCTGCTCAATCCATAAGTCTTCTTATATTCATTTATCGATAAAATCCATTTTTACATGTTTGAATGACTTAACATACATTGTATCCTCATCTGCAGTTTCATAAAAAATACAATGACAAAAAGTTCAGAACAAAATAGTGAATAATTCTGTAAAAATATTTCTTGAATGAAGATGTTTTAATTACAGTTTCAATAACTGGTGTAATGAGCCTAAAGGCAAACGTTGAATAAAGTAAGAATAGTAGGATGCTCAGAAAAAATTGACATGCGTGAAACATAATAAAATGTTAATTACATTCATTTAAATACATAGATAATTTCAGTAATTCAAAATTCATTATAATACAGGAAATGCATGCAAATAGCTTGGCTATAGTAATTTCTTTGGTGGCTTATAGGCTGCTGGAAATGCTGTTGTCAATGGTAATAATAATAATAACGATGATAATAATAATATTAATTATGCTATGGCATGTAAACAATAAATGTAGGGGTTGATAATGTTTAGGCCTCCCTCAGGCTATCACTAGCTTAGCCTGTTGTTTCCTAAGAACGGCTCTGTGTCATAGCAGGTCTGGTGCCGGCCGATCCGGAACCAGTAGCTTTGACTGGAAAAATAAATCAAACAGAGTCAGCTTATTTTGAAGTGATATGTAACTACTCCTCCGTGGGTGTAGCCTCTTGCAGTCTTCACAGACAGTAAGGCCGCGGGTCCGACCCAACATCTAAACACCTTGAAATGCTTGAAACTTGGCAACAGACCACCAAAAAGTGTCTCTTTCACGTGAGGGAATGAATCATCATCATACGTCCCCGTCGTACAGACTGAAGTACTTGCTGGCGTTTGTGAAGCAGAGGTAAGGCGTGCTACTCCCCGGGTACACCACGGGCAGAGGCATGGGCAGCAGGCATCTGCCCAGCAGGTTGCTCTCTTTGTACAAGGCCGGGAGCTGCCCCACCACCATGGGCTTTCCAGTCTCGGGGAAATCGGTAACAGTTCCGTCGATTTCGGTCGAGATCTGCCGTTTCAATTTATTCCTGCGGTTCTGGAACCATATTTTCACCTGGGTCTCCGTGAGCTGGAGGGAACTGGCGAGGCAGGCGCGCTCCGCGCTGCTCAGGTAGCGTTTCATGTCGAAGGTAGACTCCAACTGGAAAATCTGTCTCTTGGAGAAAATTGTGCGCGTTTTCTTTTTCGTTATCATTTTGCTTTTCTTGGCAGGACTGCCCCCTTTGTGGGTGTCCGTGGCCGTGGTGGTGGAGCTGCTGTCGTCGCAGCTGCTGTCCCCGCTCTCGAAGCGAACCTCCGTCGCCTTCTTCGGGTCTCCGCGGCTGATGAGTGACTCCGTCGCTCCGTTGCAGTCCGTGACCAACTCTGCGAACAAATGACACTCCGTTTAACCCGCTGTGGTTAAGTCTCAACTGTGCCGCTACATTAACCTGAAACATCTGATGAGCGCGGCGCGTTATGGCGAACACGGATGACAGAAGGTTCTCTGCACGCGGCCCACAAACCGCTACGAATTCACCAAAACCCTCTTACCTTTCTCGTTCAGCCTGCAGCCCGGGTCCTGTCGCTGCTGGACTGCATGCTCCTCGTGGTGACTCTGGAAACCGTCTTTACGCATCGAGTCATCCCGCAGTCCGGCGGGGTGACGACCGTCCCAGTTCCTCCCGCTCGTCTTGAGATTGAGGATGTTGTCAATAGTGAATTTGAGAGAGGCGGCGGGTCGGCATGGTGCGTCCACTTTGTTCATATTCTCCAAGGCTTAAGTCCTTTTTTTGTTTGTTTACTTCCGCGACTCTGCTCGCCTTTAAGTCTAAACCGGGACGTTAATATGACCGCTAACGTCTCGATGCTCCACGCACCATAGCAGCAGCCACTGAGCAGACACCGCTGCGCTGTTGATGCTCTGCATGTACCGTCACCGCACGCACCGGATGGAGCGCGGTGTACTCGTTGATTGGTCCAGAGGAGCGTGCAGTAGGCCGGCGGACCTATGACATGAAGGGGATGGGATGAGAGGGGAGGGCACGAGAGTGTTGTTGTGCCCTCCCTCTCCTCTCCTCGCCCCCTTCACCCTCGTACATCTGCTGCAAGGAGACCCGGGGTCCGGAGCTCTGCAGGGGTCCCCTGCGGAAAATGAAGCGTTTAATGTCGCTGTTATTTCACACCGTGCTGTATGTGCGCTGCGAGACACGGTTGATGGTGGTTTTGATTTAGCCTGCATTCTTTCTGGAGTTCGGCTTAACTGGAGTCAGATGTTGGTGTTGAAAACAAGTTTGTCTACTTGAAACCTGAACGTAAATCAGATTATCATGTGTGTCTGTCTGTGGCATTTCATAATAGTATTTCTCAAAAGCATATTCTTTTTTTTATGATTATAGTATTTTTTTTCTCTGTGAGTTGAAATTGCTGCATTTGAGCTAAAAGCTGTAAACAAATGTGAGGTTATATAGCCTAGTACAATTATAGCACACCAACAAAACAGTTTCCTTTTCACGTTTGAAACACAAACTACAACCGTATTGCATTTAAAACGGATCTTAGGAATAATTTATTGTATGCATAGTATCTGCAAGTCAAATGCTATTTGCTCATTTAAAACGGTGACATGTGAGTCACTCGACACCTCGTGTTTCTGTTACAGTGTTCGCTTCATATTTATGTTGAGTATAGCCATTGTCCATCCGGATTTTTAATGTATCTTTAACGGGTTGGAATCACGTAATTTTGCATAAATAAAGGTCCGCATGCAGAGTGGAATGTGGCGTTTCCACTTATTAGGCATATACGGATATTTAATCAACACAACTTGCTGCTTGGCATTAGTTATTTAAAAAGTCTGCGCAAACCGGTAAAACAGAATGAAATGAGATGGAAATGAGACTCTCAGTGCATCTTTGTATCCTGATTATTTAAAAAAATATTTTTTACATGTCACTGACGGGCAAACAATATTTTATTTTTTCTTATGGATTATTGAATGAACTATGTGCTCAGCTGATATGGAGGAGCGTGGATAGCAGTAACGGAGGCCTGTTGTAGCAGAAACATCAAGCGTATGTTAACTTTGTCATTTCCTAAACAGTCTCGTGACGTTGTTCTCTCGCTTCACCGCGCATGTGTCACCGCGCACACTGTTCTGTGTGACGCTTCATGGGTATGAGTGACAGATACATTTGAGCTCATGAGTATTTATAAACAATAGAAAAGCAGACAATTGAGTGATTGTTGTTTTTTTTTATTATGTGGAAAAAGTGACAAAGTTGGAAAATTGTGTGGCTTTAAATATAAAACTTTGCAAAAATATGTGTGTATTCAAACATACAGGAGGCTACAGTACGAACAGCTTCGGCTTTTCTTGCTCTCGGCCTTGCTCTGTGACAGAAACACGCTCCCGTGGAGGCTTATGCGATGAAGATGATCCATTACTGCGTCTTCTAATCATGTCTCTGCGGCTCTTATCTTTGGATGCAGTCAACGGTTTTCAGCGGCATTGTGGGTTATTGCACGACTCAGTGTGAATTTATCTTATAAACACACAGCTTGGCATATTAGTCTTCGACTAATCTTCACACCAAGCCGGTCATCTGTGATCGCAACATGCTCATGGAGTGAGCGAACGAGGACAGAGGGTAGCTGGAGAAGCCCGCGAATGCTGGAGAAAGAGGATGTCCGTTCAGGGTGAAGCCCAGTGCTGCAGGTCCGGGTCCCTCGTGATACAGAATGGGGACCCTGACAATCCGCTGGGTCGAGTGGGGGATGTGCACAGCCTCAAGGTCCGCCGCTATCTGTCTCTTCCATTTATTCCTCCGGTTCTGGAACCAGATTTTGACCTGAGTCTCTGTCAGGTGGAGAGACACTGCCAGTCCCGCTCTCTCCGAGCTGCTCAGGTACCGTTTCATGTCGAAGGTGGACTCCAACTGAAATACCTGACTGCGGCTGAACACGGTCCGGGTCTTCTTCTTCCGGGTGGAGCTTGGGTCCGAGGATGCGTCCAGCTCCGACCGCGCATCAAACCCGTTATGCGTGTCCTCGTTGTCGTCTGTCAGGTTGCTGTCGGCTGTCTTCCTGTCAGCTTCGTCGCTGCTCTCCGTTATCGGCTCAGATACGGCGGGGGAGCACCTGTCACTGGTCGATATGGAGCAGCAGTGGTCGTCTGAACTTGTGTTATCTCTTGGACCTGAAAGGAGAACAAAAGCAGGAACATGAGTGACATTCAAAGCACATTTCTGCAGCGCAGCTTTCTGATGTATTGTTGGCCTTAAAACAAACGCTTCCCTTCTTCAATGCGTTTAAATGTGGCGGAATAATTCAGTCCATCGGAATAAAGAAATACAAACTGCTGCATCAGAAGAAAATGACGGACACGTTGGAAGAGATCAAACGTTTCCTATCTGACGTTTTCATATACATAAAGACATTTTTGGACATTTTAATTCACTTAAATTTGAATGCCATTTGTATTTTGCAACACATCCGTTACCGGACAGGTGCGCATGGAAACCAGGCGTTTTGATGTGATTGCGTTTATGATCCATGTGAGGATGCTGTGTCAAGCCCGATTGTGATACAGATGGGATAAATAGCGTAACAGTCTATAAAGGAAACCCGACTTATTTGCAATTCATAACTTAATAATGACATCTAACATGTACTGATTTGTGTGCGCTATTGCATTGGCGAGGGGCTTCCACCTCCTGAACCAGGCTGTTGGTACTGGAATGTTAAAATCAAAGTATCAGACCGTAAATGCATCAAGAGGAGGGGCACTTATGATGTTAGGGCGACTGTGAGTGGGACAAATGACACTGAACATGCGTAAAAGTGTCACGTTGACGTACACTACTGCGCCATCTGTTTGATAATTTACTGGCATTTGTGCGTAATCTTGAGACCGAGACACGGATCTCGTGACAACCATGAAATATCCTCTGGTTTTGTACAGCAGAGGACGGATTACGCTTCTGGTGATCACGCGTGAAAAACATTGGGGCTTAGTGGGTTTTACAGATCGATGCCCGCGTTCCGTATCCTTTAAACGGGTGTGGTGAGCTCGGTGAACGGTTAGCAGAGTCACGGCTACAACACACTCCACACCAGACTCGCTCTGACTTTGTTGCTTTTATTTAACGAAGCGAATCAAAGCTGGCTTTCTATATTAACTCGTGGTTCTAATTAAACAACATTTTATGAATGTGCACAAATAAATAAACGGCCTGACTTTGTGAATAATAACAATTTTTTGATGTAAATAAAAATAGAAAGGTATGCGATAAGTACTAATTCCTTGAACTTTAAAAACTCTTTTGTCATGTGTTGATTCCGATACTCCATGAATTTCACATTATTCATTATTATTTTTGAAGCAAAAATAAATGACAAATGACGGTCAGCGTCTATTTATACACCCTGCTGACAGCAGCTGCACGCGGGCTAAGATGCTGCACAGCTTCATTGCGTTGCAGTTTTTTCAGGAAAATGATCATCTATTTTCAGGGCGCATAACAGCGACACTCTACTCACTATGTGGCGTTTCCAACGCTCTGAAGTTTAAGGCAGCTCCCCCGCGGTACCACTTCAACGGCGAGTCTCTGTACGGGGACCGAGCGGTGGAGCTGGAGCCGTCCGGCGCTGGAGCGCTCACGTCGGCTTGATGTACTTTCCGGACTCGGCCGGCGGACCCCGTGTCCACACCAGCTCCCCCACGACTCCTGTCCGACATCGATTCATGTCCATTCCGTCCCTTGCCGAGTAGGTTCTCGATGAAAAACGACGACGCCCTCGATGAAGTGAAAGTCTGGTTGTCCGATAGCTTCTCCTGCATGCTTTTTGTTTGTTTTTTTTCTCCCCCCCAATTTGACGGTGCTTTTACGCAAAACCGAGCGGATCGTGTTGTTTGTGCGTTAAGGCAACCAAAAATCCCAGCAGTCATTTCAAGTGTCGCTGCTTTTGCCCCGTGATCGGATGTGGAGTCATGGCAGAGACGGGACGGGGATCTCCTCGGTGCAAGCGGGAGGCGAGGGACATGGACACCGACGCATAGACAGTGGAACGTCAAGTCAAACGCCTAACGAACCGACGGCACCCAGCGATTGGACGAGCACAACGGCAAATGGGGTTTTCCAAGGAAACGAGAATTACTGTCTCTCTGCGTCAGTCGTCGCTGATGCTCTTCCCCCCCCCCCCCCCCCCCTATATGTGTGTGTGTGTGTGTGTGTGTGCGTGTGTGTGTTCACGTGCAGGTCCGTCCCCTCGAGGCCATAGCCAGTAGAAAACTTCTGTTCGTGGTACAGTAGTCTTTATTTGGGTCAATTCGAGTGCAAATCAAAATAAAGATCCACATGGCAGCAGCCATCCAGGTCGAGCTCCAGCCTGGTGCACTCTGACATAGGAAGGCTTGCAGTCAGCTATTAACTGACAGGGACGAGTGTGTGTGTGCGTGTGTGTGCGTGTGTGTGTGTGTGTGTGTGTGTGTGCTTAGCCTGTTTTGCTCCCTTGGGCCATCGTACGAATGCAGGGGACAATATAACAAAGTTCGTATAACCTTTGACATCATTTGAATACGTTCAGTTGACATTATTTTCCCGGTTGGTTCAGAATTAGATTAGCATCCACGAGCTTATTAAAGATGCGGCTGCTGTCAACGGTTATCAGAACTTTGCGTAATGCCTCGATTATTCTTACTTCTGTTTGTCTTAGCTGGTGGTTTGATTCAGTCAAACAGCAGAATTATACAACATTGCACTGGCCTGCATGTAGCTGTGCAGTGCATGTTTGCACCAGTCTAATTATTGAAGTATTTTTGTTTTAAGTTTCATGTTGTAGCATACACTGACAAAAAAATCAGGAGATTAAATTAATATCGGTGCAAAAACCCGCAGCGGACCAGACGTTTGATCGGATGCATCTTTGCCTTATTTTTCTTTTCCTTTTTTTAATAATCATGATCTTTCCATTTGACTTCGAGCAACATTTGGTTCCTCTGAACATTTGCCACAATGCAGCAAACAAGTACAGGCTAAATAAAGTCCTCTCCAAACTGTGGTGCAGCTTCATCACGGTACCAAAAGCTGTGCAAACACAAACAAGGTTTTCTGATGAAGAGTCACGTGTTCTCGTCAGATGAGGATAAGATCATGATATCAGATCATCGGAAACATTTAAATGAGTGCTGACGGGCGTCTTTACCCTTTTCGCTGAAATGGCAAGACATTTGAGCTTTTTATTTCCCTTAATGCAGTCAGCGGCGATGACCTTTAACTCCAGCCTCCCCCCCTCTCCCCCCCCCCTCTCTCTCCCCCTCTCCTTAAGGCCAGACTTACCCTTTTGACCGAGGATCAGCGGTAATGTTGCTCTTCAACCCAACACTCACCGCAGACGCATGAGCATGAGCCGTGTTGAGCAGCGGAGTCTTGCACCTGCCCGGTAGCCTAATGTCTGTTTGTGTCTCGTGTTTCCGGCGCTTTCCTCCCGCGAGCAGCATCAACAGACTGGAAAGCACTGTGATATTTAACGACTCAACATTTGATCAATTGTCTGCTGTGGGATTTATGCAAAGACATTTTATTTTGTATTCAATATTTATTTCAACTGCCATTCAATACAGAAACATGTAAACAACTTAATTTATAATAAACTACAGGAAAAACACACATTTTAGTATTTCTATGCAAATATAAAAAATAAACAAAGACAATGGACTGTGTGCAGAAGTTGAATGTGATGAGGCCAAATGACAATCAATAATTCACAACTAATGCCAAAATCAAATTAGTCTCCTAGAATTGCAGCAAAGAAGACAAACAATATTTTATTGTATAGATTTAAACTACAACTTTTTCTCTGATTTCTCAGAGAAAATGAGAGGTTGGCAGAATTATTTTATTAAGCGATTCATTTTATTAACAGCCTTTCATGCTTGTTGAGGTGTTTCATGTTGCCGCTGATTGGTTTTCAGATTTATTGTAAATCTGTTATGTTCTGATACTGTAGCCCATGTTTCTTTCTTAAGCAAACTGCATTCTTCTGCATTTCTCAGTTAGCATTTTGCTGTAGCTGGTCGAGGCAGAGCTGCTGTTAAAGTTTAGTATTTTAGTCCAGTGGTTCCCAACGTGGGGCGGCGGGCCCCGCCAAAGGGACACAAATTGGAGGGGTCGTCAGATGATTTATGGAAGAGGAATGAAGAAAGAACTGAGATCTGCTGAACACATTTTTATTCGGTTTTGCACTTTTCTCGAATCTCTGCTGTTTTTGTGAAACAGTGGATCATTTTTCCGTTCGGTGCCTCAAACTGCTATTTAAATGAAACCATCTGAGTAGTTTGGAGGGGAAGCGTCTCCAGCAACATGACAAGAACTCTTTTGCATCTCTGACAACACAGTGTCTTCTATACGCAGCATGACAGTAAATACTCAAATACAAGTAACTTGAGTAATACATTAAATAGAGCACTACATGTACACCTCTTTTATGAAGATATCTTTACGTGTCGAAACTCCACATTAGATCAGGTTTCTCTGTGTACACAAGGCCGTCTGAACGATGTGGCACCCCGGCCAGTGCCCCCTGCTCTGGGGGCCGACAGCCCAGACCCAGAGGCCCCTCGCTCACTTTCCTCTTTCCTCCCCTGATCCTTATCCAGCCTGGCGTGCCCTTTGCTTGATATGACCTGCTGGCCTGCTCCACAGCCACGGCCCCCTCTATGCCACCACAGCTCTGAAGTACAGTTCCACCACACAAGATCACATCATCAGTGCTCCAGGAGACAGCTGCATCAAATTGAGCATGTTTCTCCAGTTGGCGGCAGTGAGTGTTTTCCAGCCCTCGGTGCAGCACGTATTACAGTTTGTGTTATTATCCTCCAGGAGAAAATGCAAGTCCTGTGTGAGGTGGCCGTGTGGCTAAATTGCATGGTTTCTTGGAAACCAAATTGACTGTACATAACGATTATTATATGCTTTGAAATTCTTGCACAAAAACAACATAAAACATTTTCCAGTGCGCTCGTTGGCAGCCAGTCGATTCCATGTTGTTCTGTTCAGATACAGACGAGCTTTAGTTTGAGGAGAATGAGATCTAAAAGAAGATACTTGGATTCATTTAGTCTGTCTGCACTTCTATTGACAGTATATTTATCGTACTTTTGTGCTTCAAATATGTAACGCAGACATTGCGCGTCATACGGATAAAGGCTGTTATCAAAAGGGGATTAGACCTAAAAACAGGAGACTGTAGGGGAAATATGACTGATTAATAATGATCAAATGTCATTATTAATCAGTCATATTTCCCCTACAGTCTCCTGTTTTTAGGTCTAATCCCCTTTTGATAACAGCCTTTACTCCCTGAAGTGTGACTTTAATGGCTGCAGTCTCCTCTCTCTTACAGTCAATGGCGGTGGAGACGGTTTGACCTAGTTCATTACACTGAGGCAGAGGCAGGAAGGCCTGTATCTCCTCTGGGGCGTTGCACGGCTCTCTTTACATTAAGAGGTTTTCTTAGTGACTCAGTGAAGTATAGTGACCTCAGCTGACATTTGAGCGATTCACGCACTCTTGTCTATGAACAAACAGTAAAACACAGACTCATATTGCTTCTCTTTATTTGTTTTCTTCAGGCCCAAACAAAGAAACTGTCCCAAAACAACAATGAAACTGAAGCACTGAGACTTGTGACATCCGGACACATCTGAGAGCTGCCGCCGAACAGACGCTTGTGTTGGGCTTGATAGAACGACCTCTGGTGGTGAACAATGTGCAATGCACCTAAGCTTTTTATTTCCAGTAGTTTGTCATCATCTGAGCAGTTTATGCATAAACCACCTTGCACCATGCTGGTTAGAAAGCAGCAAAAACAGCCTTGTTGCAGTATTTCCATACGCTGTCACGGCCCTCGGATCATATTCTGATGGCTTCTCCATCTCGTGTAAACCCACAGAAATGTGATTTCTCCACTAGCATTTATATTAATATGATTAATATTTGTAATTGTAGCCTGTTTTATCGTAGTGAAGAAGCATTTTCATCTCTTCTCCCTATTTAGGATTTTGCAGAATGCGGTATTTCACTTTTCAGCTTTCTAAAATAAATCTCATTCACATACTTGCTTTCATAGCTGGCATGCCAGCTTAGCCGGATCATGCCAGCTCTGGCATTAATAATTCACTGTACATAATAAGTTGATGCTGCAGAGTATGTTCTCATTGATAGTATTAGCCGAGGTGAGCATTCCTGGCCAGACTTTGTGACGCCAGCAGACCAGCATAAAGTGGCTTTAATTGCCCATAATCTCTGCCGTTCTCTGCTCTCAGTGCAAGTCAACAGCATAGAGCTACACACGGCAGACCTGAGCAAGGCAATGTTAGCGCCGTATCAACGCAAGCCGCAAAGAGGAATGCTTGGAAGGGATTTTGGAGAACACAAAGGTCTTCAGAGGGTTTTGGGATTTTGACTCTCACTCGTGCTGCTGGTCTCAAGTCAGCACACTTCTGTCTTTACACCTCGGCCACATTGTTTTCCTTCTCAAGACATACTTCACTGATGTTGCCGCATCTGAAAAGCATTTCTACCGATGAAAAAGCACATGAAGAAACAAAGAAACAACTCGCTGTAGATTATCCCCTTTCAAGAAATGCCACTTTCCTTCCACGTGTGCTCGGTCTGTGATGTGCATGTTTATCTCTTTCATTATTAAGAATGCATTCAGAGCCGGCTGCAACCTAGTTTAGATCATTCTGCCTCATGCATTTGTGTCAGTGGGCTCTCATTTGAAGAATACAGTTTGTTTTATATATGGTACAATACATCATTGTCAGCCTTGATGTAGCATAATGCCATATTTTAAGTTGCTGAATGAGGGTCCAACCTTTATCTCCAGTCAAATGATCAGCTTCATGGATTTTGACCACATCTTTTAATCCACACGTATTGGTTCCATTAATAGGCAATGATGCAAGTACATCACATGAAATGAGTTCTCTGAGGGACATATCGATGGGCTGATGCACCTCACTGATCTTGAAAATATATTTTTTTATTATTCTTTGCATTGTCTGAAAAAACAAGCTGATCTAAAATGAATAAACATTAATTGTTACTTACTCTGATAAAAAAAATCAACCATAAACCCAAATCTAATTCTAAATTCAAACTAAATATGCCACATCGTTATGTTGATTTTAGTGATCATTTTCAGAAAACTCAGTTTACATACAAATGTGTCAGGTTAGCTGGAAATCAATTCAGACACGAATGTCCTCATTCATATATAAAAATCATAAAATCCAGTTGAAATGAAGAAGACCTTTGAAAGTCACATCAGTTTATTTATATTGAACTTAATAAAAGTTGGTCTAGCTCAGAGTCAGGTGAGTTTACCTCCAATCAGGAGTTAAAGCCTGCGAGCAGCACTATAAGGCCTTGTGTGTCTGAAGGATTTCTGGAGGGAATGTCCGTTTGTTTAACCTCCTCACGGCACGTTAACCCCTGTCAGGGCGCACTCGTCAGCGCAGTACAAAGGGGCTGCAGAGTGGGGACCTTTCCCCCTTGGCCGACCCTGCGCTCCCATCCAAGCCTGCTTTCCTGGAAAGTTCCCAGTCCCTCCCGAAAGATTACCGTAAAATAAGCGAAACGAAAAAAATAAATTCACCCGCTGGAATAGCAGAGCCACTGTTTTCTTTGGAATTTCAAAGCCATATTTTCGTCAGGGGACATAAATTGGCGTGCAAGGGAAATGTGTAAAAATGATGCTCGAAAGAAGTGAATTTTCGGGATTGAATTCCCCTCTCAGTCGTGCTCGAGCTCTCGGACTATCTCTACCCCCCCCCCCCCCCATCTCGCTCTCTCTCTGTAGGGAAATGCTAATGGCTTCTGAGCGCGGTGTACCACTCCTTCATCATTTCTTACCATAGTTGAAAACACGTGGCTGGGGGACTTGCTGACCTCCTGTAATAAGCTTATGGCAAAATAGATCCGATTGCGTGTAAGGAGCCGAGGCCCCAGCCCGCAGTGTTCAAACCGACCGAACAAGGAATCTGGTCAAATGACAAATCCAGAAAGAGAACTCCGGCTGAACTACACTGTTCAGTCTTTCGTCAGACTTTGGCCCGAGTCCAAGCATCAGTGACACCCGATGGGTGCAGTTACGGGGGAAAGACGAAATAACTTTACACACACACACGCACGCGCGCACAGAGATTATATAAGCGCTTTTAAACATGTTTTGGAAAGAGATCTGACCTTTTTTAGACTTCTGTTAATTGTCCTGTAAAGCTTTAAAATCTCTGTCACACTCGAGGACTGTTCAGCTGGAAAAGATCAGGAAACTCTGCAGTAAATATAAAGAGCTGACAGTTACCGTCCTTTGTCCCACCTCATGAAGGCCGAGTGTTTTTTTTAATAATTAATACATTACTAACGGCCTATTAGGTTGCAGTTATAAAATAACATATGCAGGAGCGAAACCATTGTGTTGCATATTTATTTCTCACTCTCAAACTTTAATGGCCATTTCATGTTAGCCAGCAGTCATTCAATCAGATTAGCGGGATATTAGTTGGCCACAATTACAAATCTCATTTAATTTGCACCGTAATAAAAACTCAAATCCATCCAAGCAGATCGCGTGAAACATTTCATCCTTTGTCGGTTTGTTTTAGAGCCTGTTTATTCAACCTCGCGCCCTCCGGTCGTTGGCAGTACTTCAGCTGCTTATGTTCAATAATTCTGATCAATTAGTTTTAGTACATTTGGAGCTACTGCAGTAATAAAGGGGCCGCGAACCAATACAATACAGCGACTATCTCTTTCTCCCAGCGCATGCTCAGATGAGCACTTATCACATCAAACGATCGCGTGAGGAAGAAGAGGAGGGCAAGAGAGGCGCAAAGAGAAGGGACGGGTCGAGCGCGCGAGCTAGGCCGAGGTCAATTAGCTCGAGCAGGGTAAATGGGGATGGCGCATGCAGGCCGTCAGACCACAGATGACGTTATAGACTCCGCTGACACGTCACGCGGCCACTTCATGTAAATAAATAGACCAACTGTCTCACTCTTCTAATCACTCCATCACTGTTACAGTCTGACATTACACTCTCACACTAGTGCTTTGTTATCACGGAGTGTATTCGGCTCTTTCAGCACTTAAAGAAGCACACTTACAATTGATTGTGAGTCTTTGGAAGACGTATTTTTTTCTGAACATTATGTAATCTATAATTTAATTTACGTTTAACACGTTTGGATATATCCGTTTTATTGTACTCTGCATTAGATATGGTCCACGCAGAAGCACATACATTATACGTCATGCTCGCAGTTGTTGCTAATGGTTTCCTTCTGTTCATGATGGGTTGTCTTTCCGTTTCAATCCAAAAAAATTGAAGAAAAAAAATTCAGCAAATCACCAAATTACTTGTTTAAAATAACGAAAAAACCCATAATGCTGTGATTCGCAATTCGTTGTTTAGTTCTCAGTGTATACTGCAGCCACACATTCTAATGGCTCTTTCCATTTGACTGCTTCTACATTTCAGCTGAACTTTAGCTGCTGACTCTGTTTAAAGCTAAATTAAACAAAGTATGAATCGCTTAACAACTTATTGAATTCTGCTAATTAATATCTCTGGTTGACGTGTTGATGCAATGTGAACATATCCGGCCAACCCTCAAGCAATATGACAACTATCATCTCATGAAACATGTTTTGCATTTGTATTTATCTGCATAGCAATAAATCAGTGAAGCCTAATACTTTTTTTTTTTTGCTCATGGCTTTTTAAACTACACTGTATCTAAAAACATAACCTAAAAACATACGAAATCCAAAACATGATAACAAAGAGACAGTTAGATTAGTAAAACAACTTAAAACACATACAGGACAAATATATATTAACTTAGCAAACTACAAATGAAAAATACAAATTTACAAATAGTGTTGAATACATAAATATTGTTGATCATGCAAAACCAAAATGTATTTGATGATGCAACCTGAACAAGCATCGATTGGTTTCCTCAAGCGTTGACCTTATTAAATGAAACTGTTTAAGTGAAAAGTAACTTTAACTTTATAACCATTAATAAAAAGGAAGAGTTGCACATTGAACTGTTGTATATAAAAACGAAGAGTGAAAATGCAATCCATCTCTCCTTTGATCAATAAATCACTGAACAACACAAAAACAATTCTTGAAAGTAAAATTGCTTTATTGTTATTTCCCTTGTTCTTTTGAAATAATTATATTCTTAGAGTAGCTGCATTATGACGTCATTATCAATTATCATAATTAGGACGTTTGATTTTAACTTTTATAGAGCAACTATGGAATAGTCCACTTTAACATGCAGAGGATCAAAGAAAAGACGACGTTAGATACTGAAGAAGAGCGGAGGAGCAGAAGAGACTGAAGAGAGGAGAGGAGAGCAGCTCACCTGAAGCCAGAGCCGTGTGTGTGTGTGTGTGTGTGTGTGCATGATAATAGATAGTGTGTGTGTGTGTGTGTGGGGGTCTGAGTGTGTGTGTGTGTGTGCATGAGAAGAGATAAGTGTGTGTGTGTGTGTGTGTGTGTGTGCATGATAATAGATAGTGTGTGTGTGTGTGTGTGGGGGGGGGGGGGTCTGAGTGTGTGTGTGTGTGTGTGTGTGTGCATGAGAAGAGATAAGTGTGTGTGGGTGTGTGTGTATGGTCTGAGTGGGTGTGTGTGCATGAGAATAGATACGTGTGTGTGTGGGTGTGTGTGTATGGGGGTCTGGGTCTGTGGGTGTGTGTGTATGGGGGTCTGAGTGTGTGTGTGTGTGTGTGCATGAGAAGAGATGCGTGTGTGTGGGTGTGTGTGTGTATGGGGGTCTGAGTGTGTGTGTGTGTGCATGAGAAGAGATACGTGTGTGTCGGTGTGTGTGTATGGGGGTCTGAGTGTGTGTGTGTGCATGAGAATAGATACGTGTGTGTGGGTGTGTGTGTATGGGGGTCTGGGTCTGTGGGTGTGTGTGTATGGGGGTCTGAGTGTGTGTGTGTGTGTGTGTGTGTGTGTGTGGGTGTGTGTGTGTGTGCATGAGAATAGATACGTGTGTGTGTGGGTGTGTGTGTATGGGGGTCTGGGTCTGTGTGTGTGGGTGTGTGTGTATGGGGGTCTGAGTGTGTGCGTGTGTGTTAGTGAGACACCAGGCTGCACTCTGTTTTCTTCAGTCTTGTCACGCAACGTTCCTTGAAACCCCGCCCCTCTTCCACTACTACACTTCCAGTGTGTGGAGTCCTTCTGACCAACCAATCAATTTACACACACACACACACACACACTCAGACCCCGATACACGCACACCCACACACACACACTCAGACCCCCATACACACACACACACACACACACTGTGAAATGGCCTATTTTCAATGATACTCCGGCTAAAATGATTACAGTCTCCATACTCGGGCCGGGGCATGTTTGGGTCCTTTTAATGTGCTGTCAGTGAATTAGTGAATACAGGAATCGGACCCTCCCCCTCTTGAGCTAAGTCATATGTGGGCACACAATACCATCAAGATGCAAGATCTGATGCCCCAAATCTCCATCGCGACCTGATGGGGGTATTTGCAGTATCACTGGGAGACGCTAACAATCACAGAGCTGCAGTCTGATGGAGTGTCGGCAGTGAAAGGGCTTTTCTTACTCCTGCAACTCCATTCATGAAGTGTGATACAAACGGGATGAAGACATTCAGTGTACATGACGTGTTTATCCATCTCAGAAAAACACGAGAAGCTTTTCGTTCCGAAGAGGCAAACTGTCCAAGAACCTAAATGAAGTGCAGTTGCTTTTGACTTGGTTCTTCTTGATCTTCAGATATAGCTTTACTGATTTATCCTTGATCTCACAACACTGAGAACACAAAGCTCCTGCTTAGGAAAGTAACTCAAGAAAACAATTTAAAATTCACATTTGTTTTAAAAAACAAAATTGTAAAATACACCTTTAATATATTGTTTACTGCTTTTTACTGAAAATCATTAAAGTGTATTTTATTTACCAGATTGACATTATTGCTCAATGTCTCAATTAAATTATTTTTGCATTTATACTGCATATATATATATATATATGTATGTATATATATATATATATATATATATATATGATTCCATATTTCAAAAACACAAATATTGTCAATTTGTATAGTTTATTATTATTATTATTATTCATTTTATTTGTTGTGGCTCAAGGTGGGGCGGCGCCCTAGCGCCCTCTATTGACCAGCCGCCACTGGTCTATACATAATACATATATGTGTATATATATGTGTGTGTGTGTGTGTGTGTATATATATATATATATATATATATATATATATATAGCGCCCTCTATTGACCAGCCGCCACTGGTCTATACATAATACATATATGTGTATATATATGTGTGTGTGTGTGTGTGTGTATATATATATATATATATATATATATATATATATATATATATATATATATATATATATATATATATATATATATATATATATATATATATATATATATATATATATATACATACACGTATGTGTATATACATATGTGTACTTATACATAATATTTTAGCAATGCAACTTGAGGTTCATTTGTGTGTGTAAAGAAAATCTGATTCAGACATTAACCTCTTTAACTTGGATGTCAAATGACACCATTTCCACTGAATATTTGTTTGGTGAAGTACCTCAGTAATAACATATATTATGTGTGTTATCAATGTTAAACAGTGTTGTGAATGTTCTCAACATACTTTGTGTAAAAACTGCTCCCATTGAATGCCAAAGCAGACAGTTCTCTACTAGTCACTGATTTACACATATTTACTTTGTAATGCTCTTTGATTGTTTTGCTGTTTCTAAGTTTCATCACACAGGCTCAGCAGGAAAATGCTTTGAGCACAAACAGTATTATTCTTTAACCACCAGGAACAAATATTTAGATTTCATTCACTTCTCACCTTCTGCGTTTTCTTGTGTCTTTCCAAAGATATCCCCGGCCAGAAGTTCTCTCAACACTTACCCAGCGTGATAAGCAAGGAATGTCTCACACACACTTCCACAAGTTCATACATTCTGCAGGTTAACGCTTGTGTGTGTGTGTTAGTGTGTGTGTGTGTGCATGCGTGTGTGAGAGAGGCATGATTAGCTACATGGAGGCCTATACTGCAGAGTTCTGCTGGCAGGACTCTGACTGATGATTGGATGAAGCTACACAGTTTCCTCTCCCTCCACAGGTCCCTGGCCTTTGTCAAGACCAATACTGTCAGAAACCATTTGCATACCCAGTCGAGAGTACACACACACACACACACACACACACACGCTCTCGCTCTCGCTCTCTCTGAACTCACACCGGTACTCTTAATTCTGGCTCTGCTTCAATCTGTGTCTGACGCAAACGGCCTTTAGACTTTAAAATAAGTCTAAAGTAGAAAGACTGAACAGAATGGTATTTTTTAATATTCATAAGAATGTTTCCTTCTTTCCTTCGGTCTTAATGCCACAATAAACACACAACATTTTTTGGAATGCACGCAAGTCATCACCAAGTGATGCGTGTTTTCATGTTCCAGGCTCGCAGACATCTCTGCTCTCATCGTCTTCTTCTGTGATCACGTCCAAACACATTCAGAGTTACTATACCTGTGAGGACCGACCTGCTCTCAGTGCTGCGTGATGATTTCATTCATTCATCTTCATTCTGGTTTCTTGTGATTATTATTATCGTTTGTCCAAACTTTCAGTTTTAGGAGCATATATGTTGAATGTGAGTTCCAACCACCAGATGGCACTAGAGTCAAACTAATACAGTTTAGAGAACATGTTGCCCCCAATTAATGCTGTTCAGTGGTTGTCATGGCAACAGGTATGCCTTCCTGCTCCTGCAGGTCCTTCACTCCGTCCCTCCCTGTTTGGTGAAGAAGAATGGCCTGAGCACCCCTCAGTAATAACTCACTCCCTGTTCTCCTTTAACCTGAGTGTAATGGTGGCCGCACAGGTTCAGATGGAATCTGCTCTTTATAGAAATACCATGACTTGCTTGATTTGACTGACATTTATTTAGTGGAGCCTTTATTCTGTCACCTGTAGGATTGTCTTTGATGCTGCCGAGCATATCATGTTTTTCTCAAAAGATTTTATTTTTTAAATATTTAATAATGATTAATATGAACTTGAGTCATTTGTCTTTTTATTAATGATGCCCTCCACTTGTTCAGCTCCTCCATTAATGGATAACGTGTACGGTGTAATTATTCTGCCACAGCAGCCTCATAATGACTTATGTGACTTAATCCAGAGGTTTCCGTCTCACAGGATAACTTTTCTTTTTACTTTGTAAACCTGAAGTGGGAGGCGAACGGTTCAAGGTTAGAACATAGCCCTTCTGGTTACCGAGAACTGAAATATGAAGTATAACAAGAATCTCAACTAAAATGTGGACAATCAGCTGTTGAAGACGATGGACGTGCTTCGGAGTGGTTTTCTGACATAACAATAATAATAATATATATATCGTTTAACCTAGAATTAACTGTATTCTGGGTCAACACATGTTTGTCTAACGTTACGGGTTTGACACTGTGTATATATACAGTGTGTAACCCACGTAATGATTTAACAGCATCAGTCAAATTTTCAGCCTCAAAGGACGAGAACAACTGGACTTTGAGTTCACTTGAGAACACGAAGCCAGAAAGGAAAAGTGCTGTTCTTGGTTTATTGATTGGTAATGACCCTAAAGAGCAGATATCTAATCGGGTCACTTTACTCAGATCCCAGGTCAGTGTTTTGTCTACATTTGTGATTTTTAAATGATATTTTCTTCTTCTTTCTTTGATTATACTGAGTGAAGCCAGAAACACACACAACCTCAAATCACCTGCCTGGTTGCAGATCGGTTTCTTGGTGAAGCACCCGAGAGGAAGCTCATGGAGGTCTTAAGCTGTCAGTGTGCTGACTGTCTGAACGCCCACCTCAGTTCTGAACGGTCAGTTAGGATCAGACACGCGTGCCACTTCTCCCCGTGATGGTCCAGGCCTGTGGAGGTAAGCGGCTTCATAAGTCTCAAGCTCTCGTCTTTCGTTACTCACGCAACTACCGTCAATGTTTTGCGTGTACAAGTTTTGTGACTTACTCAAAAACCGGAACACAAGAATCCCACACTGGGTTTGATGCAAAAGAGTACATTCTTCACAAAAAGACAAACGATATAATTGAAGAGAACATGAAGAAGCTGCGTCTTGTGTAATGGAGGTGAGCGAGTGTGAGCAGAGGAAGGAGCCACCTTTACAGAGCCAGCCCACATCTTCACACCCTCAGTGCCCTCAATCAGTGAGCTGCACCTGGAGCACAGAGACATAAACCGCACACTCTGCGCTCTTATTCCAATTTGTACAATTCCTCGTGTCCTCGCTCTGGAGGACAGCAGGCTTCTCATCCGACCTTTGGGATGGAACGAAGCCTTTCTTTCTGTGGACGTGTTAAGATGACACCCAACTTGTTCTTTTAAAGTATACTGATCCCTTTAATCCGCATTCTCGTCTCTTCCATTCAACACCAGCAATCCAATCCTCAAATAACAGGGTTGGGGTTAGATGTGTTACGTTATTAATAAAAATGTAATTCACGAGAGTATTTCTCGAGTGATTTTTCTGTCCTCACAAGTATGAAACATGGTTTGTATTCAGCGTTCTCATACTGCATCACGATGATGTCCAATCTGCCGCGGTGAGACCACAATAACGCTCACAATGCTTCACAGATGTGAGTTTGTGTGTGAGGAAGGAGGAGCATCAACAGAATGCTTGTTCTCTGTTGATGTGTGCCAGGGCAGCAGGATTCATCAATGACAGAACTAAAGATACGCGCAAGAGCTGACGTGCACATGCATTGATGTTTAGAATAAACAGCAGACACATCTGAGTATTGTGTGGAATTACTATTACAGCAAAGTATTAAACTTACAGACCGGTAGGCTACAGAATGATTGTTCCATCTTCGGGGCAAATTCTTTAAAACGGTCTCAGCGTGTTAGTGTTCTACTCCTTACGTTTAGTTCTATCAAACGATCTGTCTTCTCAACTCTGCTGCTGTAATTAAAACTGAAACTAAAGCAGTTTTATAGTGCAAAGGTTTCAGTTACAGAGAAAAATAGTGAACTCAATTCTTACAGGAACGTTCTGATTCTATATTGCCAACGATGCTGCAGCGCTAGCGTGTGCATATTTCTTTGAGCAACAGAAATGTCATTTCACACCATTTCTTCATCCGTTACCAACTCACTAACTTTCCCTTTCCCTCCGGCCTGTGAATGATTGAAGAACTGGATATTTCCGTCATGTTGCAATGATTTAGTGACGGGCCAAATGTCAAACGGTACAGCCTGAGACTGACTGCCCCAGACGGAGTCAGCAGACAGGCCATTCGTCAAAGTCTCTCAGCTGGACTTTAACTGAAAGTTGAACTACTGAGATAATAAGTGTGGTCACACCCGTATAGATTTATGGACGAGGTGATATCCACAGTTCAGACGTGTGGAGTGTGCTCAAACACCCACAGGCACCGCCCGATGACATATGTCTACAACATGAGCGATTTGAGTCAATATTCAATTAGCAGATGCCAAGGAGCTTTGTAATTGATATTTGATGTGTTTGCTCAGATGCTTAGGGGATTCCTTTATGGTGAGCACCTGGGATTCTGTCTTATTAGTCGTGATGTTTATTTAAAGGCTTTGGTCCTCTGGTGTTTGAAGATTGATATATAGAGAGTGGGAGTAGTTATTCAGTTATCCACTGAGAGGAGTTTTCATGAGAGGGAAAGATAGATTTAGTTTAAATAACTGCTTGCGTTTGTTCAAATGTCATCATGGGAATGTTTTAGGTTGGAGTTCGTGTTGGAGTTGGACTCCATCGGTGGACCGCAGTGGTTCATTCCCCGTGTGAAACGAGAAGTCAACGATGATTCATTTGTGACGTAACTTGCGTACTTTTACTAACGGCACTTCCATATTTACTTTAACCCAAACGATCGTAGTTTTGTTGCCTAAATCCAACTCAGAATTTCATCTTTTCCACACGAAAAAAGAGGAGTAACGTTTCGTAAGATGAGGAGAAGTTGCCATGACAGTAGAAAGAGATGGCTCCTACAGGGGGATTCCTGGATGCCTCCCTTTTGGAGGTTTGTCTCGACTCACCAGCTGGAATTAGAACTCAGGGAAGACCCTGTGGGAGTAACTCCATCTCCTGGGAACATCACCTCCCAGGAGGGAGCGGACCTCCTCTCTCCTACGTCCCTGTGGAAGTAAGGAAGTCTAAGCTGCCTTGCTGTACGTAGACACTGCAGCCCAGACCGAGATGGAAATGGACGAGTGGATGATTTGTGAATGTCTTGGCTGCTCAGGACATTTTCTTCTTAACCTGCCACGTCTTTCATTTTGAAATACCTGCACCGGCATTCAACATGAAATATGACTTTCTTACTCATTATGTTTTCCTTTCACTGCCTTTTATTTATATTTTGATGGAAGCTTTGTATTTAGAGAGACAAGCAAAAGAGCCATACAGAAGACAGATGTGTAGACTAAAACAATTTAGCTTGAACCCATCTTTGAATAAGAGTTGCGTCTGTCAAATGTGAAGGGAAAGATTGATGCCAAAGATTTCCCGGCTCATGATATCTGAGAAGGGATTTTACCCCTGACCTCTGATGCAGCCGTTTGGAAGCAATAAAGATATTTATGCTTTCCTTTGGAGGCTTTTCCACACATATTGAATAATAGTTGCAGGTATTTGTGGTGCATGAATGCACGTTCACAGGTTCATTGTGTGCTGCTTGATCACCAGAGATCTCTTCTCTGGAGGCAGGAATAGTTCCCCCGGCACTCTGTCAGCTTCTTCTGGCCTTTAAAGCCTTCATCACAGTGTTACTCATCCCAACCGTGTTGACAGTGACTTTCATTAAGTCTGTCCACAGTGATTGAATCAGGACTGCGGCCTCCTACATGCTGTCACTGTGAGGCATCTTCTACTGAATACAGGCCATATTAGGCTCCAATCCCAGTGAGCTTTGCCAGAGTTTATAAACTGGTGAAAGCTTCTTTCTGTGTCACTAAATACGGAACTTTAAGAAAACTTTCAACAATTTCCTGCAGTTGTTGTTCCGGTCCAGTCTTTATTTGTTTCCAATCATGTATTCTATCCACGTCACTTCACTCAGTGGCTTCATTTAGTGCTGACAGATTCTTCAACTGGCTGTGAAACCACATCAACTGCTTTGTTGTCCCCTCTGTTCATTTTCCGTGTCTCACACCCGGATAGTAAGGCTAGCACCGTCAACATTTCATACAGCCTGGACTTTGTTTGGTCTGTCGGAAATATACAAATGCTCCCAAATGCATACAAATGTGTCCTCGAGGATTAGCACACGCACACCGTTTCGATGAAGGAGCAGCAGGCTGACTCTCTTTGTCCCGCTACGTTGTCGCCGCTGTGTGTCGGCTCTTACCCCTGGATTCCTGCACATCTCTGTTGGAACACAGCGCTTGTTTTGTGAGGCCGTGGAGATTTCAACAGCTGACAGCTATCGTGGTTAATTATGATGCTGGGGCTCTGCTGTCACTGGGGCTGTGCTGATGAATGAATTGAGCAAGGATGCTGCTGTTCCTCCAGCTCTGAAGGGGATTATCATTGACATTCTCATTTTAATTCAGCAGGATGATGGACTGACAGTCATGAGACAAGCACACAACAGATACTCACATAGACACGCATACCTAGATTTGCCTTTAGACTAAATTTAGGGATATTTTATAAAGTTATCGTTTCTCGGCAAGATTCCCATTTTGACAGAGCCCCAACCAAACAAAACGCCTTCGCTTCCTTCAAGATTGTTGTGAATGTACCATGTTTGATAAAGACTGCGTGTCCCCAACATATTGTCCATCATTGCATTGTAACAGCTGTCGACATGATGTCACCCTGCATTGCACACAAACACTTGCTCTTGTTTTCTACTTCTCACACACACACACACACACACACACACACACACACACACACACACACACACACACACACACACACACACACACACACACACACACACACACACACACACTCACTCAGTCAAATCATGTCTCGACTGGCTGTCACCCAAAATGACAGCTTACTGTAAAGCACTTTGTTCTGCGCCGAACCAAGACGTTTCTCTCTTCTTATCTTTTTGTTTCTGTTCTCTGGGAGCACACACACACACACACACACACACACACACACACACACACACACACACCAAGGCCCTCACAAGTAAGACGTTTGTGTGGTTGTGCAATTTTAATGAACAAAAAATAAAATAGGTTTGAACAAAACACCAAGTTTAACCTCCAATAATACGCTGTACGGCCTAATCAAGGTATAATGAACTGACGAGCTCACAGTTCCCCCCCGGTGCTGTAGCAGTGTTCTGCAGTGTGTACGGCAGGTTATAATGACTGGAGCTGACACAGGTCAGTATTATATCTGTATCCTCCTCCTCTTCACCTGCCACCAACCTTCATCCTGCCAACCTGGTGCTTCAGTCTTTGATTTCTAGAGGTGCACCTCTCTCCTGAATCTGCTCCTTCTTCTGTGACTTGAACATGCATGCACACTCCTATAGCTGGACCAATGGTGCTGAATGATTCATTGAATCCTGCTGCCCCATAGGACACACCTGATACGAGAGAGAGTCAGTAAAGGAAGAAGTAGACAGACACACCTGCACTATATTGTGTTTTCAGAAGAAGAAACATTGTTGAATATTACTTTGGTCCAACTTTGTTAATATGCATATATTTTCTGTTCCTTCTCTGTGTGGGAGTACAGTGGAACGTGATAACTCTGTGGGGTGCAGGGAAATATAATGGATTTTAAATTCATGCTCGCAGAGACGAGATTGAGTGTCTCAAAATACTTTATTCAGCAAGAAACATCAGCGTGATGAAACACTTAAGCCACAAAAAAACCCTCGTTCATTTATTGATGTAATTTCTCATCGCTGAGATGGCATATTGCAGGTGCC
This sequence comes from Lycodopsis pacificus, assembly GCA_028022725.1. Classification (NCBI taxonomy): domain Eukaryota; kingdom Metazoa; phylum Chordata; class Actinopteri; order Perciformes; family Zoarcidae; genus Lycodopsis; species Lycodopsis pacificus. The sequence goes on from CM051693.1 coordinate 17,931,161, forward strand.
TGTTGCCTGTTGCCATGGTTGCATGACACACGGACACAGCCATGTCCTTGTTGTTGTGGCCTCGCTTCAGCCGTTTGCTGCATGATGTGTCGTGGTTGACCAGACAGCAAGAGAGAGAGTGTGAGATGGTGATTGGAAGAGTATAATGGAGGGAGTTGATATAGTAATTAGTGCACACTATCATACGCGTGCAGAGGAGCTTGTGTAAGTGCTTATTTTAAAAGCATACGATGTCTTTATCGATGCTTCCTTTGTGATGGAGCACCGCAGGTCTTTATGATGCATCCTCTCTGTTGTGATGATCAGTAGACGTGTGAGGCAGGGAGTTGGAGAAGTGACTGTCAGACGGGGATGCGTGGGCAATTTACTTAATTTATAGAAAAAAACGCCACTTTTATTATTAGGTTTTAGGGCGACTCAGAGAGTGAGGAATGTGTTCATCCAGACGATTTCATTTCTTTGCACTTTACTTATCCTCTTAGCACGATACACGGGTGGTTAGTATATATAGAGTTATGCCTTCTAAACTCGGCAGAGAGCGTGACCGTCATTTTTACATTCAGAAACTCAATTATAGGCTTTGACTCATAATGTATGATGAGTTATCATGAGTTCCAAAGGCTGGTTCCCTGCCTGCGATTCCCTCTGTGAAACATTTAAAGCAGCAGATGGGGGGGGGGGGTAATGAACTTTCTCTAGCAGAAAGCAGCCGGCAGAAGCTTATGAAACCAGGCGCTGGTGACCGGCTCTTATTCAAGCAGACCAGGACACACTCACAGAAAAACACTCCGAGGAGAGTCAGCTCACGATCACCCTCGATGAGCCGTTTCACTGACCGTGCAACGATCAAAAACAGAATTCAAAGCCATTACCTTGGGAGCAGATGCAGTTATGATGACATCATGGTAACCAAGGCGTTGTTAGGGTTATCAAATGGAGGTAGATGTCTGATTGCCAAGTTACACCATCATCCGGAACAACTGAGGCTGCTGCAAGATGTCATCTGGGAAACGTCTTTTGATCAGAGACAGGAAAACGGATGACACAAACAGGAAGTAGTACGGGGACTGAGAGCGACAGAAAGAGCTGTGATGGAAACAGTCGAGTAATGAAAGAACAGTGCTCCAAGGATTGTAAAGAAGAGGGGGATAAGAACAAGGGAAGTGGAGGAGGCACAGGACATGACACGGAAGGGTGAGAGATGGAGATAACGGACAAAACGGTCAAACGATGAGAAGGATTCAGTGGTGCTCGAGGAATGAACACTCACAGTGGATCTCTGCAGTGTGGCCTGCTCACCCACATCTCCTTTATCCATCCGAGATCAAAGCACCAAAAGAGCTTGTGAAACACCCAGGGGACGAGATGGCACATTACTGTAGAGTCTCTTGTGCTTTCTGAGTGGATGAAGGACTTTTCATCTCAATCTGGCCGCCATCATTATGATTATCATTAACGCAGGCAGTGCAGTGCTGCTGCTGTTACCAAAGAAGCTCTTATTTACATCCTAATTCACACATTAAGTCACAAATTTCCCGAGCTGAGGGTCCTTCACAGCAAAGTCACTGTTAGATTTAGGAACCATTAGCGGGGAACCTTCCAGAGGATCTGTAGCAGGAGCCTGTTTATTCAAGGCTTTAGAAACGAGCAATACCATCTTAAAATCAGTCCTAAAACACACAGGTAACCAGGTCAGCGTGCTTTTGCATTAGCGGCAGCGTTTGGATGTTTCGCCCGCTAACACCAGACTGAAGTGTGCTGCAGTAGTCGAGATAAAAGCATCAGTGACCTTTTTTCCAATCTGCAGATGAAAGGAATTACCTGATCTTGGTTCAATGTGTCAGTTTGACAAAGCAGGATTGGACAACTTGAGTTCCAGGTAAATCTGCAGGGTCCAAAGTGTCACTTTACTAACTGTGCTTCAAAGTAGACAAACTGTGATTCATGACTTCATGAGCAGAAGAATAAGCTCTTCACAGCAGCGCCCTGAGTTCAACTACACTCCTGATTATTCATGAGAACTGAAGTACTCCGCTCACTCCATCCCATAAGTGAAGTATATGTGCACACTCCTAACTTAGGCTAGATGTATGGATACATGCTGTGCACCGGCACAAGAGCAATTCAAGTCTAACTTTGGGAACACTTTGGTCTGGGATGATTTACAATCTGAACTAATGAGGAGGAGCCAAGAAGTAAAAAGAAGACTTCTCTCACATTCTATTGAATGAGAAGTATGAAGGTACTCAATCATATGTAACACATGTCTGCACGTTGGCTCATCGGAGGTGCATCCTGAACACAAGGTTGTGATGTGACCCATTCAAATAGATAACGAGGCTGCAAAGAAGCTGCACTCCAACCTCGCAAACACAAACGGAGAACACTGGATCTATAAATATAATCATTTAATGTTCATTTGATGTTCCCCCCCTCAAGCTCATGAGCTCATACAGAGCATCATCGCTCGCTTCGATATGTGCCAGAATCATATCTACTCACAGCAGCGTCACACTGAGCTTTACTCCCCCGTTAGATTACATTTAGCCTCATACTGAATGTCACTGCTGCTGTAACTTAGGTGCCCTGCTGGTTTTATTCTCTTGTTACTGCTACAGATTCACGGCACTGAAGCTCAGTACGTCTACTTTTACAACCACGTCGCTCTGACCTTGTCAGTGGAACCATAAATCTCAGGTTGCACAACCTCACTGCCATTGTTCTCATATGCTCACATGACAGATCAGTGATTCATAGTCTAGTCTTTCATTGTCTGTGGGTCACCTTGTTTTCAGCTCAAATCCCTTTTGTTCTGTTTGTATTTTGCATTTTCTACGTGTCTTTAGTTAGACGTATACTGTAAGATACTCTTGTTTCTTGTTTCCTTTACCAGAGTATCTGCTCTTAACTTTGTTTTGATGACGATGTAGTCATCTTGAATGCCAGAACACAGCCTGCAAAGGTCTTGGATCTCAGCCTCTCTGAGCTGCATCAGCCGTGACGCTGGTGGCTGATTGCAATTGATTCTGGTATTTAAATACCTTTCCTTCTTTATGTTTTAGTTACAAGCACTGACAGGAAGTGATGTATTTCAGAGTAAAGCGTTCGTGTTTTCTCAAGCCCGACTGAACTGCACATCTTGGAGAATATTTGATAATATTGGAAATAACCTTTTCAGAGAACTCTTTCAGAATGAAAAGCAGGATGTGTGTAGTGCACTTCAGGACAACAAGGATATAGGAGATCAGCATTGTGGCACTGAGTACTGAATGCACAGAACTCAGTATTGTTGAGCTGATAATCATGGGTTTTGGTCGACTGATGCATCGGCAGAGTTAAGCCCTCGTACTCTTAATGGTCCAGACCCAGAAATAGCTGATTCAAAGCTCGTTTTCAGGGGTGTAAGACAGACAGTCGGCTTCCTCTGGACTATTTTACAACAGCAGGAAAAAGACTATTTACAAATCTCATTAAACATCTCTGTCAATGCATGGCATCGATTTAACTCGGGGATCAAGTTCAAGATGAAGAAGTCTATTCCAGCAGTTCAGACCATCCCGTTCATCTCGGGGTTGGACTTGCAGTTAAGCCTGATGTTGGCAGTGTTACAAATATAGATGTGATCGTAAGTAGGCCGGGACAGGTCGGTGTTCATCATTATTCTTTCTTTTCCCTTGTAGCCAAATGGACACCTCCACATAAGCACACGCATACAGATGGATTCAGCTCACGTCCTCTGCTAGAGCATGATGTTTTATATAGAAAGACAGGTGCGACCTGCTCCAAAGGGTGTAAATAACTAGTGTTTCTAAACGGCACAGTGTAGTCTGTCTCTCTCTCACACACACACACACACACACACACACACACACACACACACACACACACACACACACACACACACACACACACACACACACACACACACACACGTGTGAAGGCTCTATGCAGAATGCATGCCCGGGTTTGCAGCTGGTCTTCTAGAGATAATCATCTGTTGGCTTCCATCCCCACTGTGCCACTGCACCGCTAGAAAGAATGAATTGAGATTATTTCATTACATTTGTGAAAAATGAAACTTTGCTATAAATGCAGACTTGGGGTTTCATTGCTCAATAACGTGGGCTGCATTCATGAGCAATGAGGTGGACCTTTGTAAAAAGGACAAGATATTTACTGAAAGTATCTCCAACAAGTCTCCAACCGTGTGTTGTGACCTGAAGATGTACCGGTATACCGTATATCTTCAGGAGGAGTGTTGGATCGAGTCCCACAGACAATGAGAAAGATAAACAATATGAACAGCCTCATCCTTTAGTAAGGATGTGCTGTGTTTGGTTATGTCTTTACTGACAACATGTAGTGAATCAAGAAGAGACCAATGTTTATCCTCAGTTGAAGTTCAGACTATCTCGGTCATGGTTTACTATATTTAAGATCATTCATTGTGCAAAGTGCCTCCTGGGCCCTGCATGTTGAATATGTGAGGCTGAGGGCAGACACCATCATCGTTAGCTCCTCCTTGAAGGAGGGCTGGGCTGGGGTCAAACAGTGACTCAGCTGTAATGTAATAGCCTCTAATAACACAGCAGGGAACACTGAGACAATTGGGACAAAATGAAGAGGAGTGAAAGGAAAAAGCACAACTGGCATCGCTCAGTGTTTCCCTCCTTGTGTTTGTAGGGGAGGAGCTGAGTATGTTGGCTGAAAGTTAATCAAAGGGAAATTGGATCAGTCTCCCGTCCAGCAGCAGCAGCAGCAGCAGCAACAAGTGTCGGCCACGCAGAGGTTGCGTGCACGTCTTCTGCCCGGCTAAGTGTGAGTGTGCAAATACACTTCCTTTGTCCTTGCAACCCAATAAGAGTATGAGTTTCCTGAGTTCACCGGTGAATGATTACATTAAAGCGGCAGAGAGGGAAAGAAAAAGGGGGGGATGGGGGGGGGGGGGTGATACCAACCAGAAGTAGACGGCGTCTCTCTGTGTGGGAGGAAGTGGAGAGGGGTATGTGGGTTGGCAGACCTCCGTCAACCCAGCGTTTCCTTCTATCTCCTGAGGGAGTGTGTGACGTTATACACATGAGCTGATCCCAAGAGGGCATCACAGACTAAACTCACAAGTTCTGTAACCTGTTAGACCCTTGAGGGGAATAGGCTCATGACTGTGTGTCACACATAAGTGTCACACAAAAGGCTAGATGAAGGTTACCCTTCTGGTGACAGCTGCTGCTGCTGCAGCATCAGCACCGTGCCGCTCTATCAGCACCGTGCTGCTGCTGCTGCAGCATCAGCACCGTGCCGCTCTGCCGGCACCCTGCCGCTCTGCCGGCACCCTGCCGCTCTGCCGGCACCCTGCCGCTCTGTCGGCACCGTGCTGCTGCTGCTGCAGCATCGGCACCGTGCCGCTCTGTCGGCACCGTGCCGCTCTGTCGGTACATCTCGTAGATGTAGAGACATTTCAAGAGATAAATGAAATGATTAGATGAGCTGGATTAAAGGTCAGGTGATCATCTGACACCATGGACCATTGTACCAAATTCCACGGCAATCCATGTGATAGCTGTTTGGATATTTCACCAAAAACTAAAAATGTCAACCTCCTAGTTGAATTAGAAGAAAGGTCAAGGTATTACCAAGAGTCATTTCATAGTTGGTTATTTCAGTCATGACCAAAGTGGTGGACGTCGAGCAACCAAGACAACGTGGAGCTAAAGAGAGCGAAACACAAGGGATTGGAAGAACGGCGGAGCTTTGTTAAGTGGTGCTCTGTTGACCCGTTTCATTCAGCACACAGACTCCCGCTGAAAACCCAATGACCCAAAGAGCTCCTTGTCAGGTCAACAGAAACACAGCTGCTTTTAGACATTTGTCCAAGCAATGGTGTCATTTTTCGAGTCATTTTTGTCCAAAGCCATCATTGTGTGCAAGTGCAGGAAGTCTTTCTGTAATGTGCTAAGAAAGAAGGTACGGAGGTTGGGG